>OMOT01088139.1:0-13276 GCA_900312575.1 Acanthochaenus luetkenii | reverse complement strand
AAACTGCTGGTTGGGAGACGTCAGGATAATGATCCTAAAGCACAAGAGGAAGAACAATGAATATCAGAGTATCCACCTAGGACCATACTGTACTTGGAAAGGCTAGGACGAGTACTACCACAGAGGTGAAGCAACGAACTGGCGATGAGTGGGTGAAGAGCCGGGGTTCATATACTGTGGCTGATGAGCTTGATTGCAGGTGTGTAGGCTGACGAGATGATTCCCTGCAGGTGAGCTGGAGACCAGGGCCACAGGAGGGAGCCACGCCCACACACCCACACAGACAACCAGAGAGACAAACAGAGATACAGGAACAAGGGGAGAGGGAAACATGGGAAACACAAGGAAAGACACCTGAGCACGGTTGTGACCGTGACATATAGAAAAATATGTTGTTACAAGATAAAGTCATTCACATGCTTCCACCTCAGCAACATGGGCTACACTGTAGCAGAACTGCAACCATGACTAACTAATCTGGTAAGATTGCCATTCAGCCTCTAACCAGGAATGAAACATTTTGTGCTCTCGAAATAACTTAAAAGTAATGCTGGAAAAATGTTTGAACTTTGGAGAGCCGAGTGTTTTTCTGCAGTAACCAAGGAGTGTTGTCTTTTTGGCACAAGGTGTTGCTGATTAATTTGATTAGAAATCAGCTAAATACACCGGAAAGGCGGACTGTTAATGAACAAATTCAGACCTGAAAATATGTCCATTGACCTTTCAGAATTGAGTGTTCAACACATAAAATATATATTGATGTTGGATCAGATCTTATAATAGATCACACCTCGCTAATCCACCTCTCTACTACTTCCTAATATGTTGTGTTCCTTCCATAAATAAGCAGGCACCACTAGAACTAGCTGTGTTTCAAAATGCAGCTCTCACAAAACTTGTGGTAACAATGTGCCCCCTCAAAAATGTTGGGTTCATAATGCCCCTGAACACAAAACATATGTTTTACCATCTAAAATAGTAGCGTTATATAAAGGATAAATACGTTAGAATAAGGTGTTGGCCGTTTTAGGCTTTCATCAATCGATTTAGGGGGCAATTATTTTGGACGTAATTGACATAAATCAGTATTACTGATTCACAGTACCGGTTTTAAGCAAGTAATCAGTAACCTGCAACTGATTGCATTTTAAAAGCTCCCTACCCACCAGTGGGTCATTATTTATTGAAGCGCTACTTCAATACTTGTCAACAAAGTTCTAGAGGATGAACATCCGAGGATATAACACGGCAGTTGATTGAGAACATGTTTGGTGGTGGTTGTTGAGGGAGTGTAGCGTATGGAGCGCAATGCATTATGATTCTGGCATAAGCAGGTTATAATGTTGTTATAAGTCATGTATTTACCACTGGAACCTATATATTTTCTTTTGTTGAAAAGAAATCAGATGTATCATGAGCTGGGGAATTCTTATTAGTGTGCCACAAGTAATTCATGAACTCATCAAATTATCTAAAGTAAAGTGACATCAAATATGTTATCAGTTATAACCTGCTCAGATTCATTAAATATAAATGTTAAAAATGCATACAGTCACGATATAATTATAATGTGCTTAAGACGCACACATGATGACTTTTAATGTGTTATAACCAACAATTCAAGACAAGTAAAGCGTTATCCAGTATATTTTTATACATCAAACTTGGGAGGGGGAAATATGACTTTCAGCAGACAATGCTGACAGGCCGTTGTTTTATTAATTATCAGCTGGTAAAGACGTTAACAGAGGTATTGATGGGCCTTAATTGACCATATGGCTGTTTGTTTGTCTAGCTGGAGATTGGCCAAAGTATGCACTGATAAGACACACACTAACACACATGGATGTAATATGTACGCACGCACACACATGTTTACACACACACACACACACACACACACACACACATGGGTGTAATATGTACCCACGCACACACACGTTTACACACACACATGGGTGTAATATGTACGCACACACACACACTCACATACACACACTAACACTCATGGGTGTAATATGTACGCACACACACACACACGCACATACACACACACACTCATTCACATGGGTGTAATATGTACGCACACACACACACCCCACACACACACATACGCAGAGACAGCCAGCACAGCATATCATTTGTATGGGTTCCAGTTTCCAGCTGCAGCTCATCAGTGTGTGTCTCCAAACATTATCGGCCTCGCTGTACACTGACGTTATTGCTGGTTCTGCTCCTTGTTACTGTAATCCATTGTTCATGCTTGTGTGTGTGTGCTATTGCATTTTCAGGGGGTTGTTACCACCTTGCTTGTTCAAAAACGGATACAGCATTTAAGTGCTGTGAGTTTCAGAAAAGCGGATTACATTTTGTCCTTTTTTAAAATGTTGTATTTTTTTTATATCAGATGCCCTTTCACACCCCTTATAATTGTCCTCAGCTGATTAATTTGGTCACACTTTTTAATGACCCAAAAATAAAATTCTACCTACCTTCTCTGCCTTTCCAGATTTTTTATTTATTTTTACGGCACATCTAACAAAGCAGTTACCCGAGGCAAGCTCAACGGGGATAAACATGGTTTCCTAATTATCTCTTGACGATTTTCATTCAATATTGACAGATGGGAGTTAGTTTGCGCACAATGGTCGACCTTTTCCTACTTTAATCATGATGTTTTTCTCCTTTTTTTGTTTGTCAACAACCTGCTTTGAAACTCTTCTCCAACCCACCCAAATAAAAGATACAGTTGAATTAAAGATTGAGATCAATTTAATTGCTTATTTCATGCAGGCAGATTGCAGATATTTTCATTAAAGCGAAGCTGAGGCCCATTTCACATTGGGTTGTGTGTTAAGTCTCTTTGCCTTCACTTTCGACTGTGTTTTGATGTTGCTCACTGGAAAAAATGACAAGCATGGCAAGGGATTTTGTCTCGAATCAAAACTAATCAAGCTTATTTCAGAATATTATCAAGTTATCTTCCTGCACTGACCGATAATTTTACTGCTTTCAGTACGTTTGAATTTTTTGATGATAATGACTTCAAGTTAAAATCTTTATTGTCCCGCTAGGGGAAATTTGGTTTGGAGCCAGGGTTTTATGACAAATACACAAATACTACAAATGACCACATCAAAAACACAACATCTACAGTCAAACAGTAAGAACAACAATAAGACAATATACACAAGCTTGCGTCAGAGGTAGAGCTACAGTGTAAGGGCTAGTTCTTAAGCCTATCGATAGCCACAGAAACAAAGGAGACCTTATGTCTCTTAGTCCTCCTAGCAGCACCGTACTTGATGCAAGATTCTTGTTTCAAGACGTTATTCTTTGTTCTATGATGATCTCCTGAATATCATATGTCATATTGACATGTCTCAAGTAACATTTCTTAATATCAGCTAAATTACACGCACTAAGATGATTTGACTAAAATACTATATCCTGAAATAAGCTTGATATATTATCTTGGATACAGCACAGGGAACGTATTCCTGCAATTGCTGCTGTCCATTTCACCAAATCAAGGCTTTCAACAAATGTCCAAGCAGGAAAATCTGACATCAATTTTCCCTTCCTCCCACCAGTGTTTGCAATTCACTCCCCAAACCGAGCCCACATCCAAATGTAAATCTCTCTCTCTCTCTCTTTCCCTTCCTTTGTTAACTGTTTGTTTCTCTTAACCTCTCTGTTTGTCTCACTTTGACTGTCATCCTGTTTCTTCATCTCCCGTTGCTTGTGTTAGGCTCTCGTCCTTCCTCTGCGTTATCAGAATAGGAATCAGAATCTCTGTTTTCCATTGTCTCTCTGTGTACCGAAGCCTCCCCCCACCCTCGGTGTGCGGTGAGCCAGAATTACAGGCGGGTAGAACAGGTGTGCAGCTGGCCGGCTAATGCTGCTGACTCGCATAAACACTGAGAGGTGAGTAGTGAACTGCTGGAGTTCAGGAGTACAGCTTGGCTCTAATGCTGATGGACCTACACCTGCTCTAATGTTTGCCAGGGGCCCAGCCAGGTGCTGTAGTGGAGTGGTTTTCAAAGTGGGGGCTGCGGCCCACTGGGGGGCCGGAATGGGGCGCTAGGGGGTCTGTGGTAGCATAGGGGCAAAGGAATTTTTTTTACCCCCCAAAAATGATATTATAAAAATACAAATCTCATCACACAAAGGATATCATTTGGTATTAAATGTCATACTATAATTTATACTTAGACTTTATTTTGTATTTTTTATGTGCCGCATGCGCCATTAGTCGATCGTTCTGACAACACAGTGGCCAGACGCATAAGTGAGTCGACTGGTCTCGGTGTGCGGGGGTTTGCACTGCTTTGAAATAACTTCAAACGAAGCACAGAGTACGTTTGTGGACAGTGATATGTACATGACATTAACAAATCTGAATTGACAAACCACCAGGCCCATCCCTCCCACTAGAGAGGGTATACACACCTCTGTAGTTTAAGGTCTGTTCAGTTTCAACACTACAAACCTCCCATAATGATATACAGCTCAGAACAAATAGGCTTGTGGTATACAATGGGGTGGTGACCTACAGTACAGTGCACTGTTTTACGAGAGATGACCTGATCGCTCGTACCAAAAAAAACTGAACTGGACAAAAGGGAAAGTAAGCAAATTAATACTATGTAATGTGTGATTTTACTGAAAGGTACGTTGAAGACACATGCCTTTCACAGTATGTGCATGGATGATTATGTTTCGTTGGCAGGGGCGCCGGCAGAGCAATGCAATATTGCTTGGCATAAAAAAGTTTGGGAACTCCTGCACACTCTCACACACACACGCACACACATGTACAATCACACAAATACCCATTACCACTTCACAAACATTTACATAAATATGCACATACATAACATACACAAAGTAAGCAAACATACACACATCTGCAGCCACAAAAGCTGGACTGCTGCCACAAATACGCGTGCGCACACACACAAGCCTTATTAAGTCAGACTCAATAGGGATTTCCAGGTGCAGTAATTGCAGTACACACAGATAGTGAGCTGATGAATTCTGCTGCAGGTTTATGTTTTCTACATACTGTGGAAGAGAGAGAGAGAGCTAGGACACTGGCTTCCCCACATCATTCTTTGCCTTCTAAAGTGGAGCACAAATTACATAATGGAGTCAAGGGGTCTAAATGGTTTCACCTCAGCCTTCATCTTGGTGACTCAGTGGCTGGGTGGTAAGTTTAAGGAAGAAGTTGTGGAGGAAATGAGAAACAAGAGCCCTTTTTGCCTGCTTGACTTTCAGCTCTCTCCTGTCTGTCTGTCAGTCTGCTTTCTTATCCCCTGTGTCCCCCCTTTTTCTCTCTAGTGTCTGTCTGTCAGTCTGCTTTCTCATCCCCCATCTCCCCCTTTTTCTCTCTCCTGTCAGTCTGGGTTCTCATCCCCCGTCTCCCCATTTTTCTCTCTCCTGTCTGTCTGTCAGTCTGCTTTCTCATCCCCTGTGTCCCCCTTTTTCTCTCTGTCTGTCTGTCAGTCTGCTTTCTCATCCCCATCTCCCCCCTTTTCTCTCTCCTGTCTGTCTGTCAGTCTGCTTTCTCATCCCTGTGTCCCCCTTTTTCTCTCTCCTGCCTGTCTGTCAGTCTGCTTTCTCATCCCCGTGTCCCCATTTTCTCTCCCCTGTCTGTCTGTCAGTCTGCTTTCTCATCCCCCACCTCCCCCTTTTTCTCTCTCCTGTCTGTCTGTCAGTCTGCTTTCTCATCCCCCTTGTCTCTCCCGGACTCCCGTCACACCTCCCAACTTAGTTTCCCATGTTTCTCATTTCCTTTCTTTTCCCCTTTGCCTTCTCCCTCTTTGTGCAAACATGGTACTACGGCTCACTCCTGCATGCTAAACCTGGTGAAGGCAATGAAGAAAGAAAAAAAACGTTGTTATTTAAGTGTGACACGTGGTCGATTTTTCCATTCCACCTGGACGCCCTCATCCCTGTCCACCCCTCACCTCCGATATGGATTTGAGATGTTTGTGCCTTTTTCCTTCCCGCTCGTTCCCCAAGCTGGGAGAGAGAAAGGTAAATACGAAAAAGGGTGTCTGAATAATGCAAGGCGAACATTAAATGTCAAGGCTGAAAGTTCCGAATTTCCTACCATTGTCTCGCTGACATTCGCAACATGTTTTATGCATTTTATAATTAGTGGGATAGTCTCTGGGGAGGAGCAAAAAGGGAGGCTTAACAGGTACGGGTATCGCTTATTTCCGTGAGAGGTGGCGTTTTATAACTTGCAAGAACTTCATTTGAAAGGCAAATCTCACGGCCTCTTAGACTGGAAAGTCATTCCGGGAATTTCTATGAATCGATATTACTACCAACATATATGGTAATATAAGTGAGCCGGCTCACTTGTATTCGTAAAAGGGGGGGAAACCCAGGGTTGTGTTATATTCTTGGCAGAGTTAACAATCTCATCTCGTGTTTGCTATGGCAAAGCAGTTATCAAAATAAGATGATGTGATGGAATTTGGGCCCTCGGGAATGAACAAGCCACTGAAAGGTAGATAGAAGAGGGATGAAAGAGAAAGGTGAGCGGGATTGGGAAAAGATGGCAGAAAGAGAATGATTGATAGGGTGAGATGCCAGAGAGAGAGATAAAGGAATGAAACAGGTAGTGAATGGGAGATAGAGAAGAGAACAAGAGCAACGAGGTAAGATGAAAGGAAAAGTGATGATACTGCAGCAGGAGACATTTGAGGTCTTCCCTCCAAACCTTCCTCCTCTCATCTTCCCATCATACAGTATCTTTCCTCTCTTCTTGCCAAATCAAAGGAAAGAGCAACCTAAAGTTTATTATCAGGGCATTAGGTTTCCAACTTAGAACACCTTCATTGCGTCTCGACACTGTAGGAGTGATGCAACGTAATTTTGTCGTTAGTGGAAAATGCCGTACTCTAGCTCTGGAATGACTGGTGTTTGCCTTGCCCAAGTTACAACCCATCTGTTTTCCCTTATATCATAATTTTCTTATTTACCTGTACTGATAAACACTCATTTACATCACTTTGTAGACATTTAGCAGATAATGACATCAACAACAGTAAACTAAGTTGATGTCTTGTATCCGCAAGCAATCAGGTCTAAGTCTAAGTCAGTGCTTGAAAAACAATACATTGTTTGTTTGCGTTTTTTACACTTACTAAGCAGGCATTCAAGCCTGGGATGCATAGCTATCTAATTACATAGTATTATTTTGGCCCATTCTATAACATAACAAAAAAAAGAAACTACATACCCTCAAAGATGCCACATTTTTTATTTTCACTAGATTTACCTTGGGGCCATGCAATACATGAAACAACATCTGCATGCCAGCCAATTCATCAAGTTTTCATCCGCTTTTAGACGCATAAATACATTCAGATGACTTTGCTAATTGCCTTTTCAAATGCTGCAGTAATCTCTAGGTGCAGCAAGTGAAAATTAAAAATGTATCACCCTGAGTATTCTTTTTTTCATGTCTGAGCCTGCATTTATCCACCTGAAATTAATTATCAATTTGTTTGTAAGATAAACAGGGAATACTTTGGATCCTAATCCACTTATAGCATCTTCGCTGGTACTTTACATATCCATTCTGAAATGGTGATTCCTCCCTTAAGACTCCACTCAACAATACCGCTAGTCATTAGCAGCTAAATGAACAGCGAGCTTCTGCTTTTCTGAAGGGCACTGCAAAGTTTTTTCAAAGTGTCACCTCAAAGTCTTGATGATGTGTCCCTGTGCTTTGACTAAATAAAGGCAATCTTAGAAGGAGGATGTTTGGTGTGAGTCAGAGATCGAGAATTCACACTTCTTGTGTTTGGTTTGCCCTGCTAACACCCCTGATCTGTGTGGAGGAGGGTGATCACATCCCAGTCCAAACACACAAGCCATCAAGAGTCAAAAGAAACTGAACACACCTAGACAGTGATCTATGGTGCTTTCATACCTGCAAACTTTTGTTTTTTGGCGAAATTTGCCGTTTCGTGTAGATCCGAAGAGTGGGGGGGTTACGTGGCCAGTCAGCGCAATCTCCCATCGATTGGCCTGAGACCAGATACCATTTTATGTCATCATCTTCTTTGCAATAAAACATCTTTGATGAGTCGAGTCTTGTGGCCAATCAGCTTCAAGAACTACGTCATCTTCATTTTCTCTCCTTTTCACGGATCACGTTACTCGATCTCTTCTCCGGAAGCTAACCTGCTACAACGAACACGAGTGTTGAGGTAAGTCTTGTTTGCTGCCGACAATGTAATTAGCTGTTTAACTAACTTAACTTTAGGTAACTAGTTGGTAAAGTAACGTTAACCTGCCAAATCAAGTTGAAGAGCGCCGTGATGATGTTTCCCTCATGTTACAATATCTAATATTTCCCAACCTGTTGAACTTGTAGACCGATGTTTTGTCAACGTCATTGTCACTCGTACTCGCCAGCTGATATCTATTTTTCAGAATGAGAGTTCAAGGAAGAAGATGCCGTTTATGTAGAGCAGCTTGACGAAGGGCTGAGGTGCAAATGGAGCTAAAGGTGGAGGGAGTGCAGCTCAGCTTCTCCCTGTCACAGTATTTTACTTTTTTTATTGATAAGGCGGGGTAAATGCTAAATGCAGCCTCTGCTCAAAGGACATAAATCACAGCAACAAGGGCTCACATGCTCTCAGCACACTGCCAGACAGAGGTGCACACCATAGTGACCACAGCCAGTGTACTTCTGGGCCCCAACAGTCCCAAGTGCAGTTGCTCCCAAGGGCCCAGAAATAAAGAGAGAGTTAAGGTGCCTGTACCTTCATTTCAGCGGGCTGCTAATGCAGAGATGTGTATAGATTAGAGGATTGCAGTTTTCTGCGTTAAATTAATTAAATCACAACTATTATTGTACTGTTGATAATTTACTCTAGCCTATCAGAACACATTGTACAGGGTGTGTTTATTTAATTTTAATAGTTGTAGGAGACTAAATACTTTTATTGCAACTACAAGATAGGCTACACGTCTAACAGCTTTACAGTAATACTGTTTGTGTGTATTATGTATATGATGTAGTTAGTATAGGATGATATAGTATATGATGATATGTACGTTGCTTTGGACAAAAGTGTCTGCTAAAATGCCGTGATGTAATGTAATGGAATTAATCCATACAGTCACAGGGTTTTACTGATGATAATCAAATCACTTTTTTTGTCTAGGTGATGGTTCTCGCTACTGAACATTCACTGGCGTTTACCTTCATACCTGTGATGGTGAAGCTGGCCCAGGCTCTGACTGCAGACAAAGTAGCACTCAGGAAACGAGCACTTGAAGGACTTGTACAGGCCAAAATATTGAAGAAATGAACGACCTGCTGGTCAACCCCACTAGAGCTGAAACACTGATGTCAATAAATGTGTGTTTTTGCCTAAAGTAAATGTTGTCTTTTCCCTTAATTTTCTTCACAGACTGCACCACAGAGTGCTACATTTTAAGATTATATTTTTAAAAACAATCTTTACGGGTGGGGGCATGCCCCCGGACCCCCCTAGAGGGTTTTGGGTTTGCGGGTTTGTCACCTTTTTTGCCTCCTATGAGTATACAGGTATGTGCTTTGCACATTCTCCACTCAAATTGGCACACGGTTGTTGCAGTATTCAAGTGCACATTGAAAGTGACCCTGAATCACTCAGAATTTTCATAAAGTGATTTCAATTTTTATCCTTACCACTTTGAAAATTGATATAGCTGTGACCACCTTCCTTTTGACAGCCATATACTGTATATTTTACATTTTACAAAGACATTTCACTGTGGGTTGGCTTGGTCCCAGGGTCAATGGCCATACTGTATGAAGCCAACCAAGCAAACATTGCAAGTTTCATGAACTTTTAATAGAGCTTTGATTTGAGTGAAGGATCCAATGTGAAAAGTGCATTATTGAGAGCACCTAAAAGCATCCAAAGAATACACACATTGAAACTACACTTCCCATATGTTTCAAATGGAATTATGCAGGGTGATATGCAGACTACTTTGAAGAGTGATGAGGAGGGCGATTCCTCACCTGCCTCGTTTAGTCTGCTTGAATCACACTAGTTCAGTTTCCCCCCTGGTGTGGTTCTTTTGGGCATGTAAGAACACAACAATCGTACTCGGGTGCGCACCAAAAGGGGACCTTGTTGAGGTGGTCTCGGTCCGCTTCCAAACGAACTCTGGTGCGGTGCGTTTGTGGTGAGAACGTGATCCGGCCTCAGTCCGACCCAACTGCAGAAAGCAATGCACATTTTTGGACCAAACCATCTCCTGTAGCTACGCTGTGCATTCAGGAATGAGGAAGACGAGCATTTCACAGCGAACATGAGTAATCGCAGACAAACGTGAAATTGTGAAGAGGTGCAGTGCTTCATCGAGATTTGGTCGGATTAATATAGAAGCTCACAACTTTCGACAACACACAAGAACCGTGAAATCATCTCTACTTCCTTCTTTCGAGTTTCCCGCATGGAAATTCGGACCAATTGGAGATCAGTTCAGGAACTACGTTATTGCTCCCGCTCCCATGGACGTTCTCATGTGGCTTGTGCGGCTGCATTTTGGTTCGCTTCACCAACCCATCAACTGATTCGGACCAGAGCAAAATAATAGGTGTGAAAGGGAACCGAACCAGCTGAAAAACTAAACAATGTATCACTCACGCGTCTGGTGCGAACCAAGAGGTGGACTAGAAGTGGACTATCAGGTGTGAAACCGCCCTAAGAAGTGTCTACAAAATTATGGCAGCATAATTTGTTTGGAGGAATAAAACATTTACCCAGCTGATTTCTACATTCAATTTCTGTTTATGATTTTTTCATGATTGGAAAAAAGTGTAATAACAGAATTTGTTTTTGCATAATGATTTAATTTAATGTAATGTGGCACACTCGGGGGAAAACTGAGTGCCCACCGGGCCGGAGATGACAGAGACAATGTCCACAACGAGATTTAGAGTATCCAACAGCTTTATTACCGGCTTCTCTCAGTACATACAGGGTTAAGCACAGAGTCCAGGGGTTCAGGCAGGAGAATGGTCGGGTGGTAATCATGGAGATTACACATCTCTGGACTATACCATGGGACTCAACTATCCCACACAGGACTCAATTTAGTGATACAGTTGTACATTTGTATAATGCTTTATTTATAAGTGCCCACTATTGTTATTGTGACCTGCTATTACCTGTGTCTTTTATTTCGTTTCCCATTGCCTTTCCCATTCTGGCATTGTGTTGCCAATTGCTGCTGTAACACCTGAATTTCCCCTAGGGGATCAATAAAGTGCATCTAATCTAATCTAATCCAGGGGTCCAGGCAGGAGAAGGGTAGTCACACAGGCACAGTTCATCCACAGAGGGGGTTCTCCTACAGTCCGTAATCCACAGCAGTGCAGTTCACCTCACTCTTTCTCTATTCCCTGTCACGCTTCTCCCCGGCACACTACCTACGTCACCCTCTACCTCCACTCTCCTTCACACACTACTTCCCACACTACTTCACGCACCCCTCCTTTCTATTTCCTCCTCTTTTTATACCCGCCACTCTCTTCTCTGATTGGCCCTGCCCTTCCCCTTTAACTTACTCAGCTGTCTCCTATTTGACGCTGAGTGGTAAAGAGGGCCGTCTCTGGGCGCTAGCGCCCCTTCAGGAACCTGCCCGCACTGTCCCTCCTTCCACCTACCCCTCCTAAACTCCCTGCGTCTGCCACAGTAATTATTCTGTGTGTCTATAACATGCAGATAATTAATCTAAGAGCATATACACATTCAGAGCAGACATAAGAATGATGACACTGGTACAATCAACTTCACATTTATAGATGCTGCTTTTGGGGCGGGCACTGTCCTCATAATTCAGGGCTGTTATCTCAACATGTGGAAGGCAACTCTCAATTATTGTAGAATTATGAATTCACAAAATGTGTGATTTCCTTTACACAGTATATACTGTATTTCACTTTTTAAATTAAAAGTAAGGCTAACCAAATGTTTCTCTCTGTCTTGTTGTCGTTCACCTCCAGGCCAGTGGGAGGTGACTGTCAGAAGAAATGCCGGTCCCAGGTGCCCTAGTACATCACCACCGGGACCATGGCAACTCCTTGGCTAATGAGAAGAGAGAGGTGCTCCCATGGCTGTGCCCCCCTTGCTAGATGGTTGGCACCCTCCTTAATGCTACTATGGTTGCCGTGGGCGTTACTATGGCTGCCGGTGCCCACCCGAGCTGAACTAGTGGGTGGCGGGGGACAGGGGGGGAAGATGCTCACCGGCTCCCCGCCATCCTCGTCATTTTCCTCTTCCTCCTCCTCCTCCTCCTCATCTTCGTCATGGGGGTTCAGCGCGAGACAGAGCGGCGGGCAGCTGGATTGGCTGCTGTCAGAAAAGGGGCCTTTCCACCGCTCTCCGGAGTACACAGAGTTCAGAGAGAGGTTCCAGCAGGGATTTTCTACCAGATACAAGATTTACAGGTGAGAGGGGTCTGTGGCTGTGTGTGTGAGTGTGTATACATGTGTGTGAGAGCAGGAACAAGTCTTAAATTATTGAAGTTCAAGTAATAAAAAGTGTAATTGCTGCTGTGATAGGGGGTCAATTAAGTGCAATCTAATCTAATCTAATTTAATCTAATCTAATCAACAATTGTTCTAAACCATTAATTTCCCATTTATAGTTTAATAACTTTCATTAGCTATGTTCAATTGGAAATAGGCTGTTTTTGACATTTGTAATCTGGAAAGAGCAACGGAAATAAATATTTTACTTTTAATATTTTACTAACAAATTCTCATCACTAGCAACCCAAATACCAACCTCTGACAATTTTGATGTTTACTATATACGTTTACCATACACTTGATTCAATATCATTTCTTTCAACATTTTATATGAACAAATGTTTCAAGACCTTACATATTGTACATAACCTCTACTTTACTGACATAATCATTATCTTCATCATCATCCCCCATCTTCCTCTCAAACACCATCCCATCATGTTGACTCAGTCTGGCCTGGATTCGACCCTTTGCAGGCATATTGATTATTTATCTTATTATTGATTATTTATTTATTCACACAAAATTAAATAAAAAGTATACAATGAAACAACAACAGAGGTGAGGAAGGAAACCCTGCAGGGCTTATACAAAGTCATCACCTTTAAAGAAACACAAGTAAATTAGATAAACATAATATTGCTAATTCTATCACAAAACAAGACAAACAACAACATACCAATAAAAAAAAAAGTAAACAGAGAGAGTAAG
>OMOT01088138.1:6405-17230 GCA_900312575.1 Acanthochaenus luetkenii | reverse complement strand
ATCAAGATGCAGGTCCAATTTGAGCTTAGCCACTGCCTCTCAGTGGCCTGCACAGCGTTTTGTTGTTTCCAGACATCTTTTATAGCACTGGCTAAATAAGAAAGATGGGTGTCTTGGTGACATTGGTACAGATATTCATTGACAGCTAACATAGTACAGTACAGGACAACAGAGCTCTAACAGACTAACATAGTAGTACAGCACATACTTACACACGTTGTACAGGACAACAGTCCTGGCACAATGTAGAAGCAAAGACAATAGATGATACAAAACATGTATTTTTACATGCAAAATTAAAGCAGTATGGTTGCGTCTGTCGAGGGAAGTGTAGTGAGCGTCCAGTCAGTGTTCCATTGTATCATGAGGTACATTTGCATATTTAGTGATCAATAAAAACTCAGTTCTAACTAGGGTTGGGCGATAGCGTGCATCCTCCTGTCAACCGATAGTCATCACATACAACTGTATAACCCTAACCCGATCCCCAATGTATTCATCACACAGATAGATGGACACACAGTCGTGAAGCATGATGACTTGAATTGAAATGTAGCTTTTAAATGTGCAAGCTATTGCGTGCCTACATTACATTATAGTGTAAAAGTCTTTGCACACTAAACACACATTTCACAACATCTGCTGATTGAAAGCGACATTGCAACCAATGAGTAGCATCGTATCAATTAAGTAATTTGTTAATTGCTGCAACTTCAGCTAATGTTAAAGTTATAATATCTCCAATGCTCTTGTCTAAAACATCAGTATTTAGCTCCGTTAGCAAGTACTACCTAAAATGATTTCCTTTATGCTATTGCAAATGACTGTTGACTCTCTGACCTGGTGCATTATTACAAATGTTAATGTTTACATTAAGAATGGACCCCAAAGCAGTGTATCAGAACAGAAATGACCAAAAGACCGTATTCATTCATCCATCCATCCATCCATTGTCTATACCCGCTTACTCCTATTCAGGGTCACGGATAAACGTATTAATGAATACATATTTTATTTTTATAATTGGCGACATTACACTCGTTTGTTACGCGCTTGTAAACTATTTTTTTCCGTAAACCTGTTAAGTGGCCTCTGGCCTTGTTACATGAAGAACCAAAAGCTGGCCATGCAAGACTAATGGGGTTAACCTGTTCCTACCTAGGGTGCTGGGAAGGAAGGCTCGCCTGAACAGAACCCAAAATATAACAAGAATAGCTCCACATCTATCAGGTCTATATGTATGCATGCATCTTGACCTCTATGGATAGACAAGAACTTAGAGAATATATTCCCATTGTCAGTAACATTCTGACTGTTACTATGCCAGAGTAAACTCTGATAAACCAAAGGAGAAATATGAAATTTGTATCCTCGCCTAAAATGTCTTCTAAATTAAACAGTGGATAACACCATGATAGCAATGATCCCATGTACAGAGATGCCTCTGAATCCATTCAGCAACTCCTTGACTACAACTGTACCAAAGTACATAGAAATACAACAAAGCACATAGATTCTACAAAGGTTTTAGTGATGATAGGACCAGGCCTCTCCATTGTGGCCACTTGGATACCCACAGTACCCAAAATGTGCCAAATGGGTTTTTTACCTCTTGGAAGTGAATCTGGCAGCAAAATACAGCTAATTTCCACTACATGAGGTTATGTACACAAAATGCAACCTTTTGCCATGGCATTTACCCTGTGCAACATCATATTCCACCGTTAACTAAATTGTATACTTTTGTCTCAAAAGGAGTAGTTTTATTACAAATATCAAATATACCTCAGCTGGAGACTGTGCGCTGGCTGGCTGAGTGGTGGGGGGCTGGGTGATCAAAAAAGGTAGAGCAAATGTGTAAAAAATGGTTTATTACAGAGCAGAAAAAAACAACAATTTTACTGTAATTTATTGTAATTAGATACTGACCCCTCAATCTACAATTGTAGTATATATTTATGAACATATATAAATTGAAAAGTAATCTGGTACTTCAGTAACAACAAGAAAACATACACAATAGCGCCAAAGGCCTATCACACAATCAGTTGACTCTGGCCTTTTACAGTACATGGTTGACCATTGCAATGTGGTCTGTTTTGTTTAGCTGGTGAAACTAACAAGTATGAAATCAAATCAGAACTGTCACGTTTAGCTATCATCAAATGCCCTGAAACGCATACATAGTGGACAAAGTAGCCTAGTCAGCTGACTGGTTCCTTTACTAAAATGGGGGGGGCAGTTGCGTGTAGGCCACGCCATGTAAGCAATGTATGCACTTTCATAATGCATAATGAAAGTAATATAACCACTAGCATGAAATAAAAAGTTAAATATCACGTTTGAGAATGAAATACTGATAAAACATACTCAGAATTTCAAACAAAGGACGCAAATGCATCAGCTAGCTCGTCCCTTTACATGAACAGCTGATCGGGGGAGGGGGGCCGGTCAATGTGAACGACCGGCATTGTTGTCTCTTTACCATCACCAGTATCGTTTTAACCAACAAAACATGTACTGCGTGTTTGCTGTGGGGCCGACACGAATTGTGTAGCTTGGGCTATTGATTGCTTGCTATCATGTGTCCGTTTTCATATGATACCTGACACGGCGGCATGAAGTGAGTGGATCATTTTTCCAGCTGCGTTGTAAAGCTACTGCCCCTTCCATTCCGAGAGCTTTTATTTTGGAACTCAATCATTTTGTCCCCGCTTTTTAGAAACGATAAAACAATAAAAAGTCCATTAATATTTTCGTCAATAATGATCAATACCAATAGTCCAGACCCGCAGGTGTGTCCGTCGGGTATAAGGAGTTAAAGCTTCATGCATCCACGGGAAAAGGCATATATTAAAAGATCTAACCCGGGATTTTATTGATAGATATTGGATCATTCAATTGAAGATTGATTTTGAATCAGAATTTTTTTTTCTTTAAACCCCTATTAGATAGTTTACATCAGTAGAGATTCCCGACTCCATTTGCTCCACTCTTTATAAGTTATACAATTTAATTTAGAGGAATACAGTACATCTCATAACATGGCCAGGGCTCTCAACAAACTTTTTTCACCACCGTCCCAGAACCGTCCTGAAATGCTTTACAATTGAGTCACTAAACAGATACTCTTTATGTTGTTTATTGTCATTCTAATGATACATTTCCAAAATAGTGACATTTTAATTTAGCAATTTGGGTAAAATGTCACTCCTAACTGCCCCCATTTTTCTCTCTTTGTTGGTGGTGGTAGCATCTCTGTTGGTGTTTTCAATGGTTTGAATCTAAAAAAATAAGAGATACATGAATTGGAACACAGTCATTGTGTCATTTTCATTTATCTTTTCAGATCAATGTTGCATAGAACATCTCAATTTTGAGCAACACATAAATAAATCAGTCCAGACATGTTTTTACCTATTTAAGAAATATATCCAAAATCAGAAAGATTATATCATTCATATTCATATCATTGCTTTCTTGTCATCACGCCACTATTGTATTCTCTGTATATGTACATGCCTGAGCCATCATGCTATAGCTCAACTCCAGGTGGTGCAGAATTCAGCTGCTAGTCTACTAATAAGGATGAATAGGATAACACACATTACCCAAAATTTGCCATCCTTGCACTGGCTGCCAATCGCCTTTAGGGTTTATTTAAAAATTGCCTTAATTACTTATAAAGCTATGCACGGTTTAGCACCTGCGTACATAGGTGAACTTTGATCTCCTTATCAAACAAACCGCACGCTGAGGTCTTCTGACAGGGGATTGTTAGCTGTTCCAGAATCTAGGTTGAAAATGAGGGGGGATCGTGCCTTATCTGTCATGGCTCCTAGGCTCTGGAACAGCCTACCTTTTGAAATTAGATCAGCTGCGTCAGTGCCCTCTTTTAAGAAACTTCTCCAGAGACATTTCTATAGAATTGCTTTTAATTTGCTATAATTTCTGTTATGTTTCAATCTGTATAGAGTAGTGAATTGTTGTCTTGTATGTGATGTACAGTATATGTTTTGATGCATTTTTAAACACACTTTTTTTTACTCTGCCATCCATTGTTAATTATTGACCTTTTGTTTTATTTTACTTTTCTTGTTTTGCTGTAAAGCATTTTGTGCTGTATTGCTTGATACGTGCTATATAAATGGTATTATTATTATTGTTATTTAACACTAGAAGCCACTTAATTGTTAGAAATTCAATTGAACAAATAAATCACTTGCAAATTCACATGCACTTGTGGTTTATGAGGTTGACGGATAAACCAAAAGCAAGACATGACTAACATTAACGTTGAACACAACATATATATACTATATACTGGTACTAACTATATACGGAGTAAATGGGCCTAGTTGACGGCAACTAATATTAGCTAAGCGCTTCTTCCCCTCTCTGGTATAACGGGAGCTGTCTTAACATAACAGCTAGGAGAGAATTGTCAGCACTTGTATGGTTATTCATTAAACGTGGGATCGCTCCGGAGAGAACCAGGGAAGGAGGGGAGCATTGGAGGGGGATGGCTCGAGCATGGCCCCCCTTCCCAGCCTGGGCTTCCATCCTGACTGGCCGTTGCGACTTACATTTTAGTATTTGTAAAATGTTGTAAAATGTTGTACACATATTTTACACATATTTTACAAATGTTTTACAAATGTTTTACAAATGTTTTACAATGTTTTACAAATATTTTAAAAACATTGTACAAATATTTTAGTATGTTTTACAAATATTTTACCATGTTTTACTAATATTTTAAAAACGTTTTACTAATATTTTAGTATTTTTGTTAACAAATATTTTTAAAATGTTTTACAAATATTTTTACTACATTTTATCTGTTGTCGCCAGTCATTATCTAACGTTAGCTAGATATTGTATGTGTATTTTTATATGCATATGGTTGGAATAACAAATAAACAAACTTGAACTAATGACCAGTTGACGGCTAGCAAGAACAATATAAAATTGTTAACGTTAACATAAAAATTTAACTTACTTGAGTGTTTGCTCCAGCTATTTCGGTAATCGCTAAATACTTTGCCCGTGACCCATCATTAACATTACTTCACTGTTGATCTGAAATTGATAACGTTAACTGAAAATGGTGTTATTACTACAGAAGGGGGTGGGGGCGTAAAAAGTGCGGCAGGGGTGGTGGGCGTATACAGTCTGCATTCACAGAGAATACATAGATATATGCTCATGTTCAATCAGGGTCTGAAATTAACACCCGCCAAGCGCCAAATGCGGGTAGATTTTTAATTTGCCGTGTACATTTCAGAAGCCACCCGCCACTTTCGCGGGTGGCTTGCTTGTGGCGAAACTAAGTGAATGAACTACTGTTGTGTGTTTATTATAAATGAATACAGCCCGTTATATACGTTCACAACTGAATTCCAATCTTCAGACGCGAGCCGGTGCGGCAAAAGTAGACCAGCCGAGTATATTGAGCGGAGTAGAGAGGAGAGCCGCGCTGGTTATTATGTTTCTGCACTCTTACCACCTCCAGATCTGGCGAGTGTGGTAACATCTAATAACTTTGTCTATCATCCGGTTAGTGTCTGGATATCAGGAGTCAAAACCTCTCTCTCTCTCTCTTGCGCTCTCGGCAGGACATTTATTACTTCCGTGACAGTAGTGCAAAGAACACCAATAGTATAAGGAAAGTGTAAAGCATGGTACATTTCACTGGATTGTCCGGCTTCATTAACGTTAGCTCTACCGACCGCGACCACTAAACACGGACTTTCTCTGCATGTAAAAAAAACACGGGAAACCATAGCTGCTCTCACTACCCAGAATGCAACATCTTAAAGCAACATGCCCAATTTCCAGCACTGTTTCACTGTACTCTTATCACTACAAATCTTTTTCACTTACAAACTGCTCGGACCACTGTTGTTATTCACTGCCATAATGTGTTGTTATGCAGATTAAATGTATGTATGATACGTGACACAAAAACACTGTGTATATACAGTACCAGTCAAAAGTTTGGACCAGTTTTTCATGATTAAAAATGCTTTAAACTGTATAAACGTGTCTATAAACACTAAATATTTAATATCATATGTGTACTTATATAAGCAGTTAATCATAAGTGAAGTGCATTCAAATGTTTACTTTTCTTTTGGTACTGCACATTTATGTAGGATTAGATGCCATGCATTTTTAAATATGGTGGGTGGTCTTTTTTTTTTTATATGAAAAATTCTACAGGTCCTGGATCATCTGTTAAGATAGATGTCATCATGAACTCCAGTATGTACCAAAATAGTTAAATAACAAAATGGCTTACAAGATTTCAATTTTCAGTTAAAAACGAAACTTTTGAATGCAATTCACTTATAATTATCTGCTTATATAAGTCCACATATCATATAATAATAATGAAGAATGACAAGTTTATACAGTGTAAAGCATTTTTTATCATGAAAAAACTGGTTTAAGCAGGTGGTTCCAAACTTTTGACTGGTACTGTACATTTCATTTTTGGCTGGTAAAAGAAAAGTTTGGCGGGTAGAATTTTTCATCTACCAGACATTTGGCTGGTGAGCTGAAAAGTTAATTTCGGACCCTGTGTTCAATACATTTTCTGATATTGTGGTTGAATTAATTTTGATGATTTTAATCTACCATCCCAGAACTGTCCATGAGTCTTTTGTGAACCATCCCAGATGCATTTTTTGCCGACGACTGGACACCCTTAGTTTCGAGCTGTTGTCTGAACTGCCCTCGATTTGAACAGTCTGGTAGTTTGACATAGGCTTTATTGAATCAATCTGAGGCAGACAACTAGAGCCCTGCAACCCGCCCTTTCCATCCCCATGGTCTTTTGTCACCCGTTGTATGTCTCTTCAGAGCTCTAAGCATAGAAAATGTTGCGATGTGAAATCCTTAAGTCATGTCTGCTGCTCAGGTAATATTTGTGGTTTAAGTGCCCATGGGCCTGTCACACTGTGAAAGTGAGTTTTGGTAGCTGGGTGTTGTCTGACCCGCTGGCTCTCTGATTTACAAAGAGGTGTTGTTGTAGTGGGCTTCAACCTCCTCCACCACAGCTAACCCACCTTAAACCCGGACTTTGTCCCCATTGTGCGGAAAAGTGGATCTGGTGTAATTTAAACTAGCCCCTCTTAATGTCTGCCAAGTGTAGGCACAGTTCACTTTTCAATTGAAGATTATTATTCCTAACTGAGATAGCTACCATCTGATAAAACAAGCCTACTCCTACAAAGTAATAAGATAGTATAAAAATCTAAAGAAATGGTAGCCTTTTAAAGGATTATTAGTAACTTGCTTGACAAAATAGTGCGTGTTTGACAAAATAATTACTCTTTTACAGATAGGATTCTTTTAATAGTGTTTTCAGGTGATGTAATACACCCTCTGGTGGCCATATTGGAGGTCCTCAGCTTTTGGGCGACAGTGGCTGAGAACAGCTGATTGTATTTCTTGTGCAGTTTTTGACTGGAGACTGCTCAATTCATTTGATCAATTTTGTGTTTTGATACTGTCAACTTGTTAGATAGTTAACCATAGTATCTTGTCAGCTAACTGTCTTGTTAAAATATCTGATTTGCACCCTAGCCAATGTATCTAGCAGAAGCTAGTGTTAGTAGTGGCGCGTTAACATTAAAGGATTAGTTCGCTAATTAGGACTTTAGGCCCTATTTGCAGACTTTCTACCATGCAACTGGCACATAGAGACCATCATTTCACTGATCGGTTCAGTATTGAGCTATCTACAGTTTTCTGCAGACTCTCACTGGGCTACAATAGAAGTAAATTGGGCAATTGTAAATGCTTTGGAAAATCTGCGATAAATGTGCTTTTCTGAGATGGGAAGCTCAGGTTGTATTCTTAAATGTCTCAGTATGCTCTCTTGTGAAATGTGTCACAATCCGAACATTTTTACGTACTTGGCATGGCTGTTTGTATTCCCCTGGCATTTGTTTTCTCTGCTCCCGCATAGCGCGAATTGCCGGCTGTTTACAAAACTACGGCGCCAGACATGGTTGATGGATGTGTGACACATCTGCAAAGCCCGTCTCTATATGTTAGAAATATTATTTGTTATGATTGTTTTCCTAAATGTATTTATAGTGTTTTAAAGTGGACTTAATTGACATTAGGGTTGGCAATGCTGAATTTGGTGCCTCATTTCAGTGCCACTTTAAAATAAAATGCCTGAGCTGCCGATTTAAATATCCGTCCTCTGGTGTTCCAAAACGGAAGTTACAGGCAACAGAAGCATCCTGCAGTGTTTCCCATACATAGGCTATTCTGTGGTACACAGCCACAATATCGGCATGGCCACCACAACATAAAAAGTTGGTCAATGTATAGAAATAAATATTTTGTTTGATTAGTTAGTCCTATTGAAGTGTTATATGCTACTTGTTCCTATTGAAGTGTTTAGCTGAAGAAAGACTGCGTTGTATAGTTGGTCTGACTGATGTTGACGAAAAATGTACTATTGTAAGTCGCTTTGGACAAAAGCGTCTGCTAAATGATGTAATGTAATGTAGTGTAGTTAGTCCCATATGTGAAGGTTTTAGTTGTTGATTTAGTATTGAATTGTACAACTGTCTATACTGTACATAGGGAGATTATAGTGGTGAGAGTTAAACCTAGGATTACAGTAGTCATTTGTATACAATAAATTGGGATAATGTCTAGTGATTTAAATTTGAGTTATATTAAACTATTATTCATTTTGCTGGGGACCCTCTGGAACCCCCTCAAGGATTCCTAGAGATCCTCATCACAGAAATTATTATCACTGCTATGTGAAGTCCTGTTACTACATTGCCTATATTTCATTTCAGTTTGTGCTGGTGTACAGAATCATCATGGGACACCTTTTGAACCATATACAAACCAAAAGTGTGACCAGAACTGAATAGCGTGTTCCAGTAAAAAGGCTCTGAAGCCAGTAGCTGCTCACCCTGTCTGACCCCATGACAGCCTGACTATAGACATCCAAAGTGTGTCACAGCTTAAAGCTCAGCAATGCCACAAATAACATGTGACCTATATGCCAGGGATAATAACTGTGGTGATGGCTGGCCTGATAACAGGAAAGTGTATATGATATTGATTGAAAATCTGGACTGCAGGTACCTCATGTCTTTGGGGATCCTGCCAGGGTTATGCCACAGTCGCCATTTCGTGCCCATTTTAGATTAAAAGCTAACCCTCCTCTTGTCTCTTTGTTGAATATTTCACATAGCGTACGATTCTACCCATGAAATAGAATACAAAAATGGCTAGGGTAGCATGTTTGTATGAAAAAAGTGTATTCATCATTTTGTCTCGTTATAAGTGTTCTTGGCAGTTTTTTTTTCTTCCAGTTTACCATCCATTTGCAGATGAGCCAAAAAGTTAATTTCGGTATTGATTGGTGGTATGGACTGGCGGCGTCCCGTGAGGTGGACCCTGCCAGCATTGTGCCATGGCCACCATTTTGTCAGCTGTAGAGGAAAGGATTATGGCACGAATTGAGCTGGTTGGTGATCAGTGGTGTTAGATTGATAGAATTGCAGTTATTCATTTTATTATTTTTTTGTAAGGGGGGGGGTGGCCAGGGATGGAGAAGAAGGGGCTAACACATCTGACTCCTGCACACAGGCGATAAGCCTGGCATCCGCAGATGAATCGAACTGTTGAAAAATGAAATTATAATATGGAACGCTTCCATAGTCTTGTGTTAAGTCTAATCCAGGAGGAGGTGGTGGAGAGACGAGAGCTGGACTGGGAGGAGTGGAGTTGCATCAGCCAAATGAATTGTCATGATGCAGATCATGCGTGAAATGAGCAGCAGATTCCACCGTGCAGTTGCAAATGGCCTTATTACTATTACTCATCTGGCATTTGGCCTGGTTGGCAAACTGTGTTAACCTGGTATAAGGCCACACAGGACTGTAATGGTGGCGAAGTATGTACAGTAAGACGTGTCTTGGGTTTGGTTTTGGAGAGGGGGGATGCAGAGGAAAAGAGGACATTTTAGTGAGCCGTGATCTGATCGACAGGCAGCAGTGTGCATAAAGAACATGGTGTGTGTGTTGGGGGATGGGAGGAGGGAATTAAGAGTTGGCATTATGACAGGAGAGCGCTGCCGTCTCCGCTATAGCACTCCTCTTTACCTCCATACACCACAGACACACACACGCATGCACAGGCATGTGCACGTGCACACGCCTACACACACTCACACACATAGACTTCTGCTAGGATAGTGCAACATGAAAAAGAAGCTCTCCGCTGACGCTAGCTGAGATATAGCCTGATCACTCCTCTATTACCCCCATACACCACGCACACGCATGTATGTGCACATGCCTACACACACATGCACACGCCTACACACACTTGCACATACACTTCTGATCGGATAGTGTAATATGAAAAAATGAAGTCCTCAGCTCTAAGTACCTTGAAGGGGCCCCAGAAAGTAAGCGTGTGTTTATTTTTACAGCGAAGGAGGGAGGGGAAAAGACGAATAGTTTTAGGATTGGGGGAGGGTAGAGGAGCAGGGAGGGGTTTCTTTGTGGTACAGCTGTAGCAGGAGAGGGGTTACAAAATACTGCTTTATGTTGGTATGCTCTGCTATATCCCTCTGTTCGCCTTTCTCTGTTAGTTTTTTAAGACGGAGGCCCTCTTCCTTGCCATCCCTTACATCTGACTGCGCTACTGGTTAGTGAATGTTACCGCGGTGTGTGTCTGCTATGGAATCTTTCAGTGTCAAAGACAGTTTTTATGTGAAGATGTCTGCCTATCCAACTTAGGAGGAGGTTGCAAGGTTCAATAAAATGTTGAT
>OMOT01088132.1:1774-12473 GCA_900312575.1 Acanthochaenus luetkenii | reverse complement strand
CGTATGATAAAAGATGACGAGATAGGAACAAAACAAAAAGTCCTAATAACAGAATCAAATATGTAATCCATGCAATGTGTGAGCATGAATATAATATAAGGTTATACCTGTATATGAGGTTAAAATCAGATAAAGCAGAGCATTCTGACCTTTTCCAGTCACCGTGTCAGACTAACCAGGAGAGTACCCTGTAATTTGTTATATTGAATTCCTCACAAAACCCTACCAACGTGGGTGGAAAAACAATTTGCAGACTGAAAATGAAATAGCGTGAGGTCCATCGGAAATAGGGCAGGCTTTTTATTTGTTTTGGTTTGTTCTGTGCTATCTACTGTATACAACAAGACACAGATCCAATCAGCTTGTTTTCATTCCATCCTACACTATTCTGTTTTCCTTTTCAACATAAAAGCACACACCCTCTGGAAAACTACACCTTTTCAAACACATACATTTCCCTGCTGTTCGTTATCGCAGGGAGTTATCTGAGGGAAGTCATATCTCACAGGCTCCTTTATAAGAAAGCGATCGTGTGTTGTCACAGTTGAAGACTTGACAATGCTCTTACTCAAGCACTGTATCTCCCCAGGCCCATTTCCAATTAGTGTGTTTGTTAGTGGATTGGGCAATTAGGCCTATACTAGCCAGGAATCTGAGAATGATATGTGAAGGGAGGAAGAGAGCAAATAGAAGAACGGTGAAAAGACACCATGTATCATAATTCAGCTACTCTCAAGGTGACATGTACAGCCTCGTTCAGGGGCTGCAATCCAGGCTACCGATGTTACACATTGACAGAGTCCCTCAAAGTATACAGTACGATTAACAATCAAGTTGCTGATGAACAAGAAAAACACCATGCACGCCTCTTGTTTGCTTTGAGACACCTGACGAAAAACATGCAGAACAAGCTTTTGCGAGCTATTAAGTCAGTAAATCATTTTAGGCATGTTGTGTCTTTGAGCAGGAATGTATCCAAGTCCATTTCTCCTGTCTAACTTGCCCACTTCAAAGGAGAACCACTGAGATCAGGGCTCATGTATCAAGCCTATCAGTGTCAAGCTTATCAGTATCAATGTGGTTATTGTGGATGAGATAGGCCTAGACATGGAGACCTGGTCAATGACTGTAGATCGACACTGCTACTCTGAGGCGTTCAGGTTTCTACACACAGAAACCCAGATCTCTTATTTTGTGAAAACGATCCGCTGTCCGCACCCATACTGAGGAATTCAGACTACAGTCCACATGAGTAATGTTATTAGTCCTGCAACCACTCCACCCAACAACTGATAAGGAATTACCTAATTATGTTATAACCAGAGGATTAATTTAAAAATACAGACTTGGGGAGTAATGTTGACATCTAGTGGATAGTTGGAGTAATGCATATATAGATTGCATATATATTGTTGTTATAAATACTATAACAACGTGAAAAAACCTACGCTTGTATTGAAAACAACATACGTCATCTCAGATATACGTCAGATAAAATAATCCCTCCCTCACCCGTCATGGGGTGCGCAGATAAACAAATTCTGAGTATGATATATTAATGTACGTGTAATATATACACGTTTAAATTGATGTCTTAAGATGTAAAAATGGCTTTTTAGTCACATAAAGAAAACAGTAATAAAACCAAAACAATATACATCAAAACAGAGGGGGGTTGATAAGCAAAGAATAAAATTGAATGAAAGTGTATCTGCCACCGCTTTAATTACGTTCGTGGTTGCAAGCCAATGAAAATGAAGCCACACCACTTTGGATAATATGTAACCTCGGGCTTCCGTAGGTCTGCGCCTGCGCGTAGTCTGTTCGGCGGTTACCTTGTTGACTGTGTGTACTGTACAGCAGGTGTCCCTACAGGTCTTAGACAACACTCGCTTTTCCACAAACAATTGGACATTATTATTGATATACGTTCAATTATAGGGGTGTAGTTCGTACGTAACGCCACGTCGCCCGCCGAGGAGTGTTCGTATGAATCAAGGAGGCTTTATATGTTTAGCTCACTTAACAGGGCAGCGTGCGTTAGCTAACGTTAGCTAAGGTGGCTAACGAACGCAGTCGTCAATCGGCGAAGCCTAGCTGCTGTCGGGATCCCTGCCGGTTGCGTTAAGCCATCAGGAGTGCCAGAATGAATGTCGCCAAAAGTGGTTATCGTGTCTTCTCCGCGAACTCTTCAGCAGCCTGCACAGAATTAGCCAAGAAGATAACAGAGTAACGTAACCAGTTTCCCCCCGAATGATTGCTACCATTATTAACTGCTAACTAGCGTCAAGGCAATGTATATAGATGTAACTTATGTGTGTGTGTGTGGTTGCTAAACCTAGGAACGTTAGCTTGGCGTCCCAGCACGATGCTTGTTGTCTGTTAGCGAGCAGCTGTTAACCGAACCTAGTTGTCATAAGACTTAGAAGTCGATATTATCAATGACCAGCTTCGTTTCCATTTAGTTGTGACCGTTGTGTGAATAGTAACAATTGCTGTGGGTAACTGATTGCTGTGTAATGTGGGACCATATCTGGTGGTGTGTGACCAGCTGACTGTTTTCAGTGACATTGAGCACAAGGGAATGCCTGGAACCACAACACTTAACGTGGCCAGTAGGCCTATAATAGTGTGCGACTGTCTGCCTGGTAACGCATGACTGACTTGCTAAATGTGTCATGGTCGGTTTACTTGAGTCACTGCAGTTAGCAGAATCTTGTACTCGACTACATCTCAGTATCTACCCAGTTTTATAAATCGCTGCTATTTCTTTATGTAGCCACTAAATGTGTGTTTTGTTTCGCAGGCGGCTGGGAGTTGAGCTGGGGAAGTCTGTAGTCTATCAGGAATCTAACAGAGGTGAGGAGAACCTTAATTCCGCTGTAGTCTTCCCCGGAAAGCATTCGTGTTACCAGGCGAGGCATGGGGACCCCAGGACTTGGATCCTGTCCGAAATGAACGTCTGTATTTTGAGTGAACTCTTTAACGTTTTAGGGTAATTTTAGTCACTTCCGGATCAACATATGGTGTTTCACACACCAGATGAAATCTCTATTGCAAGGGCCAAATAATCAGTGGTGTTTTGCTATACTTTGGGTGACTGTGTGTGACACATTTGCACGGATTACCACTTTCTCCCAGTAAACTATTTTACTGTTTGGATGACTGACTGAAATTACCAATGTGCATGGGCAAAATGTAATTGTTGCTCTCCCCTGGTAATACTAATGCTGTCTGGAGAGGTCTTATGGCTACTATTGGAGTATCAAAATAGGTTACTGCAAGTTTAGTGAAAATGTAGTTCCCATGCCTTGTACACACAATCCTTAAAACAACTGAAGGATTTTAGCTTTGATATTTGACGAGTGTTGTGGTTTTTACACTGTGAATTGTGTGCAGTTACTGAAAAGGTGCAAAAAAACACTCAACTAACTGTTTAAAAACCTGCAAGTGCATTATTATTATATTATATATTAAGACATTGGCTAAATGAATTAAATCATTTGTTAATGTTTCCTCTTTACGACAGAGACTAGAGTGGATGTAAAAGAATCTGTTCGTGGCCAAACTATCTTCATCATCCAAACCATACCAAGGTGAGTAAAGAAAGGCTTGGCAATTGGCATTTGTACTGCAAGAAGTATTCAGTGTCTGAGTTCAGTACAAAGTCACAACCTGCACAAATTATGTTTCTTTCCTATCATAACTAAAATCCATTTGTTTGCATTGTGTAAGATAAGCTGAAGCTCACATGATCTATTTACTATTCTTTCTTTGATACAACCAGAGATGTTAACACAGCCATCATGGAGCTGCTGGTTATGGCCTACGCCCTCAAGACCTCTTGTGCAAAGAACATCATTGGGGTCATTCCTTACTTCCCCTACAGCAAGCAGTGCAAGATGAGAAAGAGGGGCTCAATAGTGTGCAAGTTGTTGGCTTCAATGTTAGCTAAAGCAGGTAAAGACAACAAAATGCAACTCAAGCTATGGTCTGTTTAGTCTCTTTATCTACCTAGCTCTGGCCATCACTGGTGTTATTTTCATTGTGATGCTGAATAGTTGTGTGACGTGATTAAATGTGTCCACAATGTCTCAAATGGACAGAATCGTTACACCAATTTTTGACACTGTACTCCACATGTTTATTTTGAGGTTGACAGTGCTACTCCTCTGTCTTGTACTCCAAAGGATTAACACACATCATCACCATGGACTTGCATCAGAAGGAGATCCAGGGCTTCTTTAGTTTTCCAGTGGACAACTTGCGTGCCTCGCCTTTCTTGCTTCAGTACATCCAAGAAGAGGTGATACTCCCATTCTAATGGATACCATATGTGTTGAAGTACACACACACATTCACACCACACACGGTGTCAATCAATCAGTCAATCCGATGCAACTATTGAAATGTCTTTCTCTATTCTGTCAGATCCCTGATTACAGAAATGCCATAATTGTGGCAAAGTCCCCTTCAGCAGCTAAGAGGTAACCAATATAAAAACACAGATTTCACCTCTGTTAGTTCTCACCTTCTGTGAACATGGTTATGATAAAGTAAGATGAACTTTAATGATCCTTGTGGGGAAATTGGGTCATTGCAGCACCAAATAGTAAAATGATACAACAAGCAATAGAACATCTGAAGTAGAATGTATTAATTAAAGCTGGGGTAGGCACTTTTCTTTTTATATTATTTGGCGAAACACTCATAACGCCCTCAAATGGTCTGAGTGAAAGTCAGGCCCTTGTGATTGCTGCTGCCTCCGTTTTCAGGCTCTCAATATCTCACCGCTCTCCCTGTAGGCCTCAACCAATCAGGCGAACTCTGCGAGGAGGCGTCCCTACTACTCATACACACACATAGCTCAGTCTAGTCCTGACCGCCTTGTAAACTGCAGAGAGAAAACAAATATATCCACAGATGAGAGATGACGTGAAACAGCCTTAGTCCAAACGGTATATTGGGACTGGAATAAACATGTGTAAGGAAGCAAGTTATTTTCCCCACAGCACAAGAAGGAAGGAACCACAGTCCGGTCAGTCAGTCAAGCGGTGTTAGGTAGCTATATCTTTGCAACTGCGGTAGCTAATCTATGTGACCAAAAATACATGTTTTTGCTGGCTAATATTTCAGTAACAACTAGATTGATGTAGCAGTGCTGTTTTGCATAAAAGGTTTGGAATTTATCAACTTTGGCCAAGACGGCGCTCTCTCTCCAGTGTAGAGTGAACCTTGCTCGACCAAGGTTCGTAGCAATGTGTTCGTAACCGCAATGGCTAATTGCCAGACATGCATGCTTTATGCTAATATTTGTGCAATGCTGTTTACTGTTTGTCCAGCATGCTTCATGTATTGTATGCTTTTGGCTGCTAACTTCCTATCTCCAACACTATTATGACTTTTTTAATATGTAGATTTTATCAGTTTTTTTTTTTACAAGCTGTTGTTTTGTTCTTTTTTTAGGGAGTCTATTGTAACATCTGGCCAGGAACTACGGATGTAAACTAGCCTTTTGGCTAACTGACATATTTACAGAAATGTTCATTAATCTGCATTGTCCCTGCAAACTAAAAATTTAATAAATAAATGTGCCTGAGCCTTTGGGAGGGAGGGAGAGAGCAGAGAGGGAGGGGGTGGATTTTTTTGTTGTGTACTTTCTAATTCTTGCTCATTTCTCCAAAGTTGCCTACCCCAGTTTTAAAAGTATGAGGGCAAAGTATAGATTACAACTTTATCAAGGTGGGCAAAATTACAGCAGTAGAACTTATCTGAGACAAATAAAAAAACAAATACAACCAAAAAAATGAATTTATATACAGTATGTGCATCATATCCACATTAATAGGTCTACAGAAGGCCATGCACAGAAAGTGTCTAGGTGTGTAGACGTGTGTAAAAAAAAGAAGAAAAATGCTGAAAATTGGGAAAAGTAATGATTTCTTCCTCTTTTCATTGCTTCATTCTGGGTTATCCTAGAGCTCAGTCCTATGCAGAACGGTTGCGCCTGGGTCTGGCTGTGATGCACGGGGAGGCCCAGTGTTCAGAGTCCGACATGGCTGATGGAAGACATTCCCCACCCTGCATACGCAACTCCTCGGGACACCCAGGACTGGAGCTTCCTTGTAAGACCACCTGTCGATCCCTGTAGATGCTCTTTTAGGTTTTCTGTACAGAATGGTAGGTCTAGTGGACAATTAGTGCTTGGTGAGTTCCACTCGTACCGATAACACATCCTTGTCAGTTGTTTCTCCCTTGAGTTAGTGTTGTTCTATTCAGTTAGATTTATATTTTTATTTTGTAATAATTCCAATTAGTTTAACACTTAACACTTTAACCACCTGATAACCTAATATAGGTCTGGTATTTACGCTAACCTGCTAAAGGTGATTCTACAGTTTTTCACTTATAACATCAAACATTCTTCAAGAAAAAAACTGCACATTTTAATTCCACAGATACACAACCTCTGTTAATGCCACATCCTTGACCTCAGCAAGCTGCAATTCCCAACGTACTGTACAAAGAGTAAAGTAGTAACAAAGTAGAATCATAGTCCTTGCCTGCGTCTCAGTACATGTTTAGATGTTAAAATATTTATTTTTAACACATTGACCCTTTCAATATCTGGTAAGGCCATTTTAATGGTTGAGTCGGAAACATGATCAGATGCTTGTCATTGGCAAATTACTCCAAAGTATATTGCGTCCAGTGTTCACTTTACCCATATTATTAGTTAATATGAATATTCCTATTCTTACTTGCATTGCTACCCTTAACATAAAAAAAATCCTCTTTTGAAACGATAACTTACACTGTTATATGTAACATTCTCACAAATTGCTTCAACTATAGTAGGAATGTGTTGTTTAAAATTGTAACATAATTACTCGTCGATGATGTGATACTGGTTTATCATTTCTGTTTTTCAAGTCTTGGCGCCATGTCTTTGTCATGTCAAGACTTTGTGCATTTGTATTAACGTGGTGTTTATTTGTTGGTAATAGCAGGCAAAACACAAGCTCCGTTCCCAGGCATAGAGCTCCCAAGTACGGCTGTAAACTTAATTTACCTCTGAATATGAAATTATTCCTCTTCAAATGGTTCCTTAATTCATGCATGTATTGATCAAGGGTTTTTGATGCAGCTTGTGAAAATACAGTCTGGATTTAGGGAGGGCTTCCTGACAAATCTACCAAATACATTGTTACATCCTAGTTCTATTGCCTTGTTAAAATCAGTAATATACTAATCTTGTGTAGCCAAATCAACTATGTTCCATTCAATGTATTATTAACATGGCAGGGTTGAAATAAGCAGCCCTCATGATTACCGTATCTTGCAAAGACTCCAGACAGCTAGTTCTACAAGATGGCCAAAAACCCTCTGTTTTGTTTCTTTTCTTTTTTTCATTTGTTTACATCAAACTAGAACCATACATGTGTTTTGTTTTTTAAGCCATACTCATCTTACCAATCAACACACCATGCACCCATATTGAACCTGCTCTTCAAAAAACCCTGCTTAGCATTTGATTATCATAATTGCATGTTATGATAACATTAAGCATGCTTTTGAAACCTAATGTTAGGGCTGTACGATAGGGACATCTTCTACCACGATATAGGTAACTTCATATCACAATAACGATATATATCATGATATAGTACATTTTCTGGAAATGTGCTGAACAATTTGTCTATACAAATTAACCACATGCCGCTAGGGCTGGGTATCGCCACTGATTTTCCGAATCGATTCGATTCCAGTTTACTAGGTTTCAATTCGATTTTCGATTCTCGATTCCTTTCAATATCTTCGTTTAGCGACGTTTCGGTTACAATATCAATTTTATAGATATGAAAGAAATTCTCAGAACTAATGCTGTAAATTGTACAAGGAACCCTCTAACCTGGTGCATTATTAAAATATTCATGTTTACATTAAGAATTGACCCCCAAAGCAGTTACATTAATGTACTTTGTATTTAACATGACCAACACACTACAGCAGTGTATCAGAAGAGAAATGACCAAAAGAGACAAACAACTCTGGACATTGTAAACTGTAAAGTCCATGAAGCTAAAGCCCCTTCATGACTGCTTTCTCACTTCTTGGAGATTGTAAGGCTTCCTTCAAGACACCGGGGAACCGGGTAGTTTCCCACCTAGTAGTGAAACTATGACGCTCAAGTGACTCAACCTAATTTTGGATTTAAAATTATTGTGAAATTGATGCTTTTCAAAGGGCACCGATACCAAATGAGTAGTATGTGAGTATCGAAGCATCGATACCAGTTTCGATCCGCCCAGCCCTAGAAAGTCCTTTCCTAATTTAGCCGCATCATCAGTAGATGGTTACTGTAAAATGGTGACGGAGGCTTTTATCCGAACAATGGCTTTTATTTAAACACTTAGTAACTTGGCACAACACGTTAACTCTCAGTCCGTGTCCCGGTCTACTCTACACATGTCTGTATTACCGTAACGCTCTTAAATTTGAATGTGAAATGTATATCTATATATATGTCTATATTCTCTGTGGCTTTGGCGACTTTATACTCGTTTGTTACGATGCTTGTAATTGAACGTGGCAGAGACGCATATGGTGGAAATGGCGTAAACCTGTTAAGTGGCCTCAGGCCTCGTTGCGCGAAGAACCAAAGGCTGGCCACACGAGACTAACGGGGTTTAAGCTTCACACATCCACGGGGAAAAGGCATATATTAAAAGATAAATCTAGTGATTTTATGAATCGATATCGGATCATTCAAATGAAGATCGATTTGAATCTGAAAATGTATTTTTTTTAAACCCAGCCCTACCATGCCTATTTTTTATGTCATAAAAATTGGATTGTTTTATTCAAAATATGCTGGCGAAACATGAATTGATTGCCTTTTGTTATTTTTATATCCCATTTCTCCCTTAACACAAAAATGGGAAATAAGATTAACATAAAATGTAAAAAAGGTGCATTTTCATTTGTGAACTTCCAACTAATCCAAACACTGCCAAAGGACATCAACAGGGGGAGATCATATACAATTTAAGTGATAGAAATTCACTAATCTACAGAAGCAGCCAACTAAAAAGGCAAGGACTACAGTATTTTGCGCACTATAGGGCGCACTGGATTATAGGGCGCACTGTCAATAAATGGTCTATTTTCATATATATTTAAGCGCACCGGACTATAAGGCGCATTAAGCGACACAAAACAGTCAGATAAGTCAGTCAGTCAAACTTTATTAAACGTGTTCACAATAACTCAACATTGTGCAAACAGCTTTCCTGAGCCCACTCACACCCCCACAACTCACTTAATAACTGACACATACTCCAGGAACGTGTACATCATCAACGTTTGTGCTTTCATTTTTGTTTTTGTTTTTGTTTTAATATTGTTACTTCTGATTTATCACTGAATTAATTTCTCAGCCAATACAAAACAATCTGAACCATTAGCCTAAACCAGTGGTATCCAAACATGTGCCACGGAGGGCCAAGAATCTGCAGGTTTTCCTTCCAGCCATAGACTACACTAGCTGATTCCACTGATTAGCACATCTTTAAGCAGAAATGGAGCGACTAATCAATGAAATCACCCAGTGAAGCCCCTCAGCATCACCATCACTCTTGAGGTCTGTTGGCAAAGGAACCATTATCTTTACGTTTTTGTGTAGGTATGGCCTTATGACCCCCACTGCTAGCTTTAGCTTAAAACTAAGTGGCTTAGCTAATGTCCTAGTTTTTGTTCTGGCAGGGCCTATGAAGAGGAGCCGAGGAGGGGTGGATGTTGACTTTGAAACGCCAGGCTCCATCCTGGTCAATACCAACATCAGGGCCCTCATCAACGTGAGAACCTTCTCAGCCTTCCCTGCACACTCTCAACAGCAGCTGCTGCAGCTCCTGCCCGAGGTCGACCGGCAGGTACGTTGGTTTGTGTCCTTCACGTTGACCACTAGCTTTTACGTTCGTACTGATGTCACAGACACTATTGTCACTCATACACAATATTACAAACGGAAAGGATAACATCAATGTTTTGGACGTCTGGGTCCTATGTCATTGTTGCCTTGAGAGGAGTCAACACCTCAGACCGTTGCTCTGCATTGCTGTTGAGATATTTGGTATTGACTATTTTGTTCCGATTCCTCACTGCTATAGGATTGCAGTGTGTATTAGGGCGTTTTCACTCCTGCCTTATTTAGTCCGCTTGAATCGAACCCTTGTGTGTTTTGCCCCCTGGTGTGGTTCTTTTGGGCAGGTTAAAACACAGCAATCGTACTTGGGTGTGCACCAAAAGCGTACCAAACAAGCGGACCGAGACCTTGCTTCTAAACAAACCGGTGCAGTACGTTTGTGGTGAGAACGTGATCCGGCCTCGGTCAGATCCAACTACAGAAAGTGCTGTGCATTTTTGGACTAGACAAACTCCCTTAGCCAGCTACGCTGTGCATTAAGGGATGAGGAAGACAAGCAATCACGGTCAAATGTGGAGTCGTGAGGAGGTGCAATGCTTCATAGAGATTTGTATAATTTGCCTAAAGTGATAAATGCAAACGATGTAATAACCGTTGACCGGTGCGTTATATGCTTTTCTACTTCCCGGAGTTTCTTTCGAGTTTTCCTGCATGTAAATTTTGACCAATTAGAGAGCAGTTCAGGAACTACGTTATTGACCCCCCCCCCCCAGA
>OMOT01088131.1:20701-30839 GCA_900312575.1 Acanthochaenus luetkenii | reverse complement strand
ACATTACATTACATTAAGCAACCTACATGTCATACCGTTGGCGGAGGCAGCCCTGCAAGGTACCAACCTGCTCAACGGGAGCAATTTTAGGGTTAGGTGTCTTGCTCAAGGACACTGACAGATTGTTCCCGGGAGGAGCTGGACTCGAACCGCCGACCTTGCAGTTGCGGGGCGGGAACTCTACCTCCTGAGCTACTGCCGCCCCCTCAACAGGCTTGGATAGTTACTGCACTTAATGCAGTTGAAGTTTGAAACTGAGGCCTGAGCTGTCGTAGTTTGTCGCAGCTTTCTTATTTCAAGAGGGAATTTATTATAGCTTTGTTTTCAAAAACGTTATTTATCTTTATTTATCTATTTCGTAATCATTTAGCAAATGTACAATTCTAATTAAGGCTCATCTTATTTTTTGTAACGTTATATGTCATAGACAAACGTGTTAGTCACAGATTCGCCTCGGAAGAGCGAGCAAAATTTCACACTTAAACAAAACCGTGTTCATAATTATGTTTGTGTTATGCCATGAAACGGGTGTATTTATCTAATGTTTCAATAAAGCTTTGATTGAGAAAAAAATATGCATTTTGTATTTTCTAATAAGCAATATTCATAAGAAATGTTTTGGTGTATCGTTATCGATTGATCGATTAGTCGTTCATTAACTTTGGCGACTATCGATCAAGGAAATTCCATAGAATTTTCAACCCTAGTAAGGCCATTGTACTGTGCTGGTTGTGTGGCTTGGCCAACTGGATTGTGGAACACTTGCCATCACTGACTGACAGGAAGCCCACGCAATTTTACTTTTTTTGTTTTATGTTTAGGCTAATTGAAATGTTGTCTTGAAGGCTAGTATAATTGAATGTATAGCCCATCATTCATACTATGAGAAGTCTAATTATTACAACCTAATTAATAGATTTTTCCCCTTAGGAAAATAATGTATTGTTTTTTTCCCCACGATATTGACAATTGAGGTTGTATTAATAAATTTATTTCACAGACGCTCTACTGGGCATAAATAACAGACTACGGTGAGACATGAAAGTGAAATGACACGGTTTATTTAGGCAAGACTGACATGCATACCACCATCTCAATCGTGCACACCTTGAATTTATGAAAAAGGTTGCACCTTTCGTTTACCTGTTCTTTCAAATCCACGCAATTAAATGCCATGTTTAATATGGCCCATTATTTTACAAATTTTGAGACAAAAAGGAAAGCATAGATTATCCTTTTACACCAGGGCCAAGTTGAGATGGGAAAGCCCCATCTATTCAGTTAGTCTTGCATTTAACAGAAAAAAATAGACAGCAAACAAAGGTGTAAAATAATAATAAATGTAAGGCTATAGAAGGGTAACTTCTAACTTAAGGTAAATTTAGCTCATCCCTGGTAACATCTTCCTTTGATAAATATTTTTGTAAAGTTTATTATTGTTGGTTTTCTTAATGTGACTTCATGGGATATTGATATTGCTTTGTCTATGACTGGATACCATGCCAAAGCCAGAGGTTTAACCTGGCAGAGGAGCTGACGTGCGGTATATTTTACAATGATAATGTGTGTGATAAAAACACATGCGGCATGTGGAAGGCTGGTATATTATGAGTGTTATGAGCCTATGTCTTTTTTGTCAGCAGCATGGTGCTGAATCTCTCTCTAAACATTACCAGAGGCTGCTGAAGGCTGTAGACAGGCCTAGATAACACATGACGGTTGCTAGATCATGATGTGTAATACATACCCTCAGACAGACAGGCCTGGCTATTTTCTTTAGCCAAGTCCTCACAAGCCTCATACAGTAGAAACATGGGGTGAGCTACTGTATACACCCTACCAGTTTATCATGTCTTTATATAATTTATCCTGACTACAGCAACATAGAGCATGTATTTTCTTCAGAGCCTCAAGTGATCAGCAGTAAAAAAAAAAAAAAATATTATTTAAAATAAAGTAGATTAAAATGATGAGTAAAATTATTCCTTGCAACTCTCTGATCCAACCCTCCCACCAGAACAAGCTTTGTTGGTAATAATCATGTAGACTAGTTTACCTGTTCTTGTTGGGGATGATGCCCCTCTCCACCTCCTGATGGTTCTTTCCAATGCGGATAGCCAACCAGGAGCCTAGTTTGCCGTTGTAGAGAGTGTCTACCACACGGAACACCTCGCCCTTGTTAAAGCTCAGCCCATATGGTGACTCTTTTTCATATTCAAAATGGGTCCGAATGTAGAAGGAGTCACCCACATCTGATTCCACTATCCTCCGGTACACTGGAGATAAAGAAGCACATGATGATGACGTGAATGAGATGATGACAACATCCTCGTATAAAGTACATCAGTTTATGTGCTGGCATTCAGGATCTTTGATGTGTGCTACACTACTGATGGACACGTCACTGTGCAATCATGCCCATGTGCTGCCTCAAATATCGGACAGTGCTCTCAAGCTAGTTTCTCACCATCCTTCTTCTTCTGAGCCAGGATGGTAACCTCCTCTCCTCGGGGGAGATCCAGCAGAAACAGCACAGCCTCCTCCCGAATGATGTTAGCAAAGTCCACATTGTTCACCTACAGATGCAAAACAAGGGAGACGTTTGGCTGTGTATAGATACAAAGTCAACACAAGAAACAGAGGAATTCAGGACTACAGTGCAATCCACATTGTGTAGCAATGGGTGGCCAAGTGCCCTTTTAGTACAGCTCTGACATCAAAAGTTTCTCTGTTTAGACACAAAGTAGGCTCTGATGTGAAATCTAATTTGATGCAAAATTGCTTGTTTACTAAGCTGGAGAACATTAAAAACTGCAGAATATATTGCCTACTTTATTTCTCAGATAATGAGAGGAACAGAGAAACTTCTCCTTCAACAGAAGCAGGCCAGTCTACTCCCCTCCACCCCATAACCTCCTCCTCTCCTGCTGCTGTCCCAAACACAATAACCACTGTTTATTGACTCTGCCTGAGGGGCAGCAGGGGAACCAGAAACACATGGTCTGAATCATTGAACCTCAGAAAGACACCTTTATCCTTCCCAGAAACTAGAGGGCTTGACGTCTTTATCTCCACTAGCACACCATGACCAACAGGAAACAACATAAAGATGGAAAACAATGTCCTGGAAGTCTTGAGGTGTGTTTGTACAGTGGAGAGGACACAGGCACAAAGAAGTCCTCACATAACACAGTGGCCCTCGCTGAGGAGCGGTAGGAGCACAAGACTTTAGACTTCGTATCCTCATTAAGAGAAGAACAGAAGGGAATGGAGGGCTTCATTAATCGGATAAATGTGGTGTAGTAAATGTTAATGTCAGACGGGAAAACTCTTACTGTCTGTTACTCACTGAACATCAAGCTATCCTTTTGCATTGGCGGAAGACACAGCGTTACAATGTTAAATACTGCAGATGTAATCCTTGATTGTTATATAAGCATGTCAGAATGGATCCAAGCCTGACATCAAGAGGGTTTCCATCATTCCATCAACAATGTTACTCTAGTGTCCAGTGAAACAGAAAGGCAACTGTGCGAGGTTGGAGTGCAATAATGACCTCCATTGTGTGTTTGCATAGAAACAATGGGAGGTCTGACACTAGAAGGAGCCTGGGAATGACTCAGACTCATGACAGATACATTGTACTCTATTCCCAAGATCTCTTTATAGCAATAAAACTATTGTGACTACACATGGCTAAGGGAGTACATAGTTTCACAACAGAATATCCAAGTTAGTGTGGGCAGCTATGTCTTATCTATTTTGACAATAACACCAGCTGTTCTTCCCACTTTCATATAAGAATATGTTTCAAGAAACAGAAAGCCTGAATGACAGAAAAACAAGTGCAAAAATGAAAAACTCATGAATTTACCTCAGAAACAGTTGAGAAACTACATATAATACACTGCAATACACTGTAATAACAAGCATTAAAATCGAAAATATATTTTTCAACTTGAGCCACAGTAAATCTAAATATCTGTAGCCGCTTTAGAAGATTAAGACATGGAGTGTTAAGTACCCGGAGAATCTGGTCTCCCTCCTCTAGTCCCTCCTTGGCCGCAGGACTGTCCTCCAAAACCCCTGCCACAAAAATGCCCACGTCGTTCCCTCCTGCCAGCCGTAGGCCGACACTCTCTCCCTTCTTAAACTTCACCAGCTTCATACTCGGCCTGGAGGAGAACACAGCGCGACAGATTGAATCCAGAATTTTTGGGGGGCGTTTAAGATTTAATTTGCACATATAAAAACGAACAGAGGAAAACAAAAACAAATAGTGTAGATAAGAAATAAATAAAACAAGTCTAAACTTTTTAACCCACAAAACAAACAAAGCCACAAAAAAAGATGGCAAACTTAAATGCAACAGAAGATAAAAGAAACCAAACAGCAGCAGGCTTTAAAGACCAGGTGAGTACAACGGCATGCATATCCAACAACAACAAATCTGCACTCAACATATGTTATTAGCATATGCTAAATTAATATATTTTACACGGTTAAACTTTTTCTCTCAACATGTCTAAATGCCTAGACACCTCTGTACAAATGTACGGCCCTCTGTAAACCTGTTCACATTAATTGGAGCACATTTTTGCACATCCTGTACATATGTTATCATTTAACGCCCATTTATTATGTTCCTATTTATAATTATAATTTCTTTGTTGTATCCTCCTACTACTTGCTGCTGCAATTTCCTCACACAGATCATTAAAGTTTCATTTTATCTCTATGCACACAGACAGAAAGACCAACACATATCCCTGCACTGTCAATTACAAAACTGTAGCATCATAATCCTGCTTATACTCTTGAATAACTGTAATATGAGAACTATCTGCTCCATGGCACTGACACCGCTAGGTTTGTGGTTTGATTCCCACTGGAGCCACGGTGTGTGTGTGCACTCATGGTACTGTAAGGCACTTTGGATAGACGCGTCCGCCAAACAGCATATGAAGTTGAGACAGTTACCTGAGGATGCTGTCATCATGAGCGGCGCTGGGCACAGGAGCATCAGAAGGGCTGACTGGTAGGTCCACATCAGGCTGCCCAGGCTGGGCATAAACTGGCTTTGGTTCTGCAACCAATAAAAACACAATACAGTCACGCACTCACAGTGTACACAAGGAAACGTGTACAGATTCTGTACTGTATCAACTCACTTTCCCCCTCAGATATTGACATGAGAAGTTAAAGACAAAGCCGATGGAGTAGTTCTTTCTGAGGATTGTGTGTTGTGTGAAAATTTAATTGGCAGTTACATTTTCACAATATAATTTAGAGTTCCATTTATTAATTAGATACTGCTTGATAAACAAGACATGATTTGTAGAAAATGATGTTTTCCAGTGCTATAAACTGTGATCAGAGCATGTGCTCCCGGAATGTAATCTGTGCGACCTTGAAATATAATTGTGAACATGTGTGCGACTGCAAATGATTTTTCTGGTGTGACAATTATTTAATTTTTTTCCAGTCGAACGTTCCTTTTTCTGTACATTTGCTAGTTAGTATACTCTAGTGAACAATAGTAGACAATAGCTGGTGAAGTTTAAGAAGGGAGAGTGTCGGTCTACGGCTGGCAGGAGGGAACGACGTGGGCCTAGTTATTGTAGCATCCTAGGCAGTCTAGATAACTTCTTGTTTGCAGAAAAGTTTACTCAGACGGGGCGGGAAGTCCACATGGTTTTGTTTATTGAATTAAAGTGCCATATACTTTTCTGCAGTTCCAAAATCAATTCCTTAATGCATAAGCTTACAAGAACTTCTGGTCTGAGGCTGATCTCTTATTGGCTTCAAAGCCTAGGTACCCGTACGACATTTGGTGGCCTCCCATGCGTTTTTATGGCTACTTGTAAACTGTACTGTTATATTGTTGTTGTTTTTATCAATGAAAAATCTATTACATATATTGTTGGTGCTCCTTACATTTTGGTGGGTGCTCCTAAATTGTTGCTGGTGCTCCTAACTTTGGGAGCCCTGGTGATAAAGTTTGATAGCACATAGGTATAAATAAGTGTCTCACCCCTGACTGACTGACTGACCGACCTGAGTTTGTCTTTTAACGCCCATCACACGTAGCGACAGTGCCATGGGAAAAAAAAGACAGCCAACATCTCTTTGCTATGAGACCTATACTATCCCTTCTGTACCGAGGTGACTGAGATGGAGAAGTATCAAGGGTGCTGAGCACAGAGAGAAGGGGAAAAGAACACACAAATCCCTAGAGGTGAGGACTGATGTGTTGAAGTGCAGAGGGTTGTATACCAGGCAGTGGGGGTAACTGTTTGTCATCTCTGGAGCTGGCCTGGTCACTGGCCTGTGACAAGATGCCATCATCCGAGCCTTTGACTGGTGTGGATATGGCGACTTCATCCCGACTTCTATGGCTGAAATAAAGCAATATCACACAAGACAATTCAGTATGTGTGTACTGTAGATGCCATCTGCAAGGACGATTTAAAACTAGGAGAAAGTGAGGGTGCACATGTTTTTTCAATTATGTCAACTATTGCTATAAGGATAACTATGAAAGCACAAAAGTCTAACATTGTTATAATACCAAAACAATGCATTCCTTAAAAAGGACTCCAGCAATAGAGCTGACTCTACTGTGTATAAGAATCATCTCTTGCTGTGTCCACTCCACTGTGATGTGTGAATGAAGAACAAAGAATGCTAATGCATGCTGTAAGGCCAAGTTCACACTAATCCGGATACATTTTAAAATGTTTGTTTTCGTGTCGAAATGTTTTCGGTCCCCACTTGTGTTTTCGAAAAACTGGCCATCCACACCAAAATGACAAAGACACGTAAAAACATTTAATAGGCATGCGCAGTAAACCTGAGGCCACTTAACAGGTTTCCGGCATATCCATTACAAATGTTTAAGCCACGTTTGTTTACAAGTGCAAAGAAGCAGTGCTGTCATATTGTAGTTAAGTACTTTAAGATTATTAACGCCCAAATCACAAGACAAACAGAGAAAATGTGTTGATAGAGTTAATGCAGACTTATTTGTTTGGACAGACAATTAAATGAAATTGCTTTTGCGGGTAACAAACTGGTATAAAGTCGCCAAAGCCACAGAGAATATAGACTGGGAATCTTAACTAAATAAATAATTGTTTTGGCTACAGCCACGATCACACGACAATCATACGTCAATGTTTGCAAAACTCTCAGTTTTCCTCGGCAACACTACAACGCACTACCGCGTTTTAAAATGTATCCACTTGGGAGAGCGTGGACAGAAGGGCAAAACTGAGGGGGAAAAAAGTGTTTCCAGATTTGTCCGGATTAGTGTTTGTGTGGGTGTCTGCCATTACAAGACGTATCTTCTACTGACATCATCAGGAAGACACAGATGCTAAAAAGGACCCAAGGGGAAATAGTATGGACCACAGAATGTGTGATAAGGGCACAGGGGCAGAAAACTGGATGGGGAAAACAATAAGCAGTTAAAAGGAGGATGTGTGGCTCTGTCAAAAAGACCATGCACACTACCTACCAGTTTAGAATTCACTGGCCTTTTCACCTTTATTGTGGTGGAGTTTTTTTTAAGTTGTGTGGTCTACACAATATATACAGTTTGTCAGTGGCAAACCACACACTGACCAGAAAGTTCTATTGGAGCAGGGTTTATAAATGTTCTGATTATCAAATAACATTCTTCTTTAAGACTGATATAGCACAAATGGAAAAGGTTTCTGTAAAAAAATTAAATACAAAATAAAAAACGGAAAATGAGACCAAGTCTCTCAACATAAACTCTTCATTTAGGATACTTTCCAGTCCACGTTCCTGTTTAAAATGGATAAAATAAACAAGGAATAGATGGTGTGTGTGTGTGTCTAATGGTGTAGAAAACACTCTGTTCTGCTGCTTAAAACAATGGTTGAATTCCAGTCTGGTCACATGACGGCCTGCTGGCACAGTACTTGAGCTGTATTCAGAAGCTTTTGTAAAAGTATGTGAAGGTGCAGCCTGTGCCACAATCTTGCTCTCAGCCCAGACTAGGCAACTTCTCTCACAGCCAGACTAGGCAACTTCTCTCACAGCCATTCTTGTGTATGGAAAGATACAGTGCATGCAAAACATTTAGCCAGAACCCATATTAACACAGTAAATGGATAGGTTGTACGTCCCAAAATGACAGCCTGACACTTGAGGTTAAACTTGTTTGTTGTGCAGCTGCTGACCTTGGCTAAATTACACCACAGGGTGGCTTTTCCTAAAAGCTCCTCAATTTATCCCACAACTCTCACTATAATTCAGTGGCACACATGCAGTTTTAATGTCTCTAAAAGACAGGGACCTAGCGCTACCAAAACAACACTCCCAAGTGTATTTTGTCCAAACAATAATCAAAATATTTGTGTTCCAAAATAAAACCCCTCAAAATGCAAGGGACAGTAGCATTACAACGCAGCTGGAAGAATTATCAGCTGAAGGCTGTTTTAGGGTTATAAGACAAGTGTCTGACGCCAAAAATGACGCCAAAAAGACAGAAGTATGTGTCGTCTGATAGTGTCTTGTACCGGTCTAAATTTGTAAGGTCGCAGATGCAGTCATTGAGTGTCTTACATTTTAATTGGATGGCTGGACCAATATATTGTGTGATCCGATATAGGTCATCAAAACGATTGTGACATCCAAAAGTGCTGCCCCTCATCTCTCTGATCTGTCTAACTAGGAGGTATTTACCTTGTTCCTCCCGTCCTTTTTTTTCTTCCAGGTGCAAGGACCACAATCTTTTTCTCCTCTGACTCCTCCTCCGCAGTAAAAGTACATTTACAATTTCCGCCTCCTCTGTCAAATCAAACATGTCACAGTACCCAGCAGCCATCTTTCCTAAACACAAACAAACCGTCCAGAAGCGTCCAGCTAGTTACCACCGTTAACAGCTCGTGCCATAGACGTCTCCTGATACTTAGTTTGAGCATAAATACCTGTGTTGTCTGACACTTTCAAGAGCAAGAGAGACGTATCTGAAAAGATACAAAACTGATGCAGAAGATAGTTGTATATACGCAACAGTACCTGGCCTGATAATTCCATCTCCTTATCAGTATGCTATACACACTGCAATATCTCTAACTATTATCATTTAACCACAGAACTAAATTAACTTCACAAAAACTGACTAGATATACTAAGATATCCTTGCAAACCAAAACATGAAAAAAGACAAACATATATTACTCACACGAATGTGTCTCTTAGTTGTACCATGATGCTTAGTAAGAGGATTGTGAGTTTAATTCCCTGAAAAATAACAGAGAGCCTTTTGCCTATGCAGTAAGTGTGCTCACTGAGAGACACTTTAGATGAAGGGTGTTTTTGATGACCTAGTGCATTAAAAACATGGAACAGCATCATGTACTGGGGATGGGGGAAAAGAATGCCACTAAGTCCTACAACCAATCAGGTTACGAGAACCATCTGGCTCAGGGCAAAGCTCTGTGGGAAGTATGTCAAATTCATTTTCCTATATGGAAGATAGTAAATGCATTCTCTTACATCATAGTATAGTACAGGCCAACTTCCTCGGTTGCTGCTAAGGCCAGAACCACACAAATATTAGATACGACTACTTTCCTGACAACTCCTGTGCTTACCAAATTCAACAGACAAAGACAGTGCACAATACTACACAATAATAAAACCACTAAACACATCCAGACACACACACACACACACACACACACACACACACACACACACACACACACACACACACACACACACATTAAGCCCATTAACAGAGATACACACCACCATGGGTTTAACTACCGTTAAAGTTTAGTAGAGGTTGGAGTTGTGTAGTTACCTTACCATGATGTAACTCCAAATATTGGCATTGACATTTTTATTTCCCCCAAAAAACGGTAACAGGTTTTGTTATTTCATACAGAATCCGCTTTGTTCTCATTCGTGTGCCAAACGTGTGACTTTGAGTTGACCTGTTTCGCCGCACCGTGTATGTGTATGGGGCGGAGAAATCAACACGATTTTGGAATATCAAGTTCTACTCTCGCCAATATTTGGAGTTACGTCATGGCGAGGTAACCGCACAACCCAAACCTCCGCCGAACTTCAATGATGCTTTAAGAGGGGGCCGCCATCA
>OMOT01088129.1:0-10666 GCA_900312575.1 Acanthochaenus luetkenii | reverse complement strand
TGTAATCAGTATCAGCTCTCTGTACCTCATCTGTGTGAGCACCATACTTCACATCATTCTATCAATTATGCTGACAAAAGGGAGTTTGTGCGTCTCATATTTAAGAATCGGTTTACCTATGATTATACTTTTCTAGCACTAGGGGTTTCTACATACGCACGGTCAGGAGTAGTTCTAAATGTACGCATGTTCGCACGTACAAGAATAAATTGATAAATCACATTTGCGTAGAAATGTGCATACGCACAGTTAACACAAAACTGTCTGTGCCTACGCACATTTGATACATGAGGCTCCAGATCTTTCTCTCTCACCTACTATGTAGGAACAGATTTTGTAATGACAGAGATGTTAGATGATAAAATTAAACCCATCTCGCCTTGAAGGACGGGCTGTCTAACCACGGGGCCACAGATATCAAAAGGAAGCAGATGTGTATCAGTTGTGAATATTTCTCACTGTGCTCGTCATTCCATTCTCTGTGTGAGAAAATGGCGAGACGGAAAAGACCGGGGGCCTCTGTTCAGGTCACCCCCAAATGTTTGTTGAGTGGCAGCATGTCACGGCAGCAGTTAATGCTGCCTGAGAGCCAGACCCTTCATCAAGATAAACATCATAAAGAAATGGTCCGATATAAGGGTCGATGCCAAGACGGTGTCACTGTCGGTGCTCCTGGATGAGACACCGGAGCTCTCTCCTCTTGATGGACGTCTCACCTCGAAAACTTTATTTAAAGGCAGTGTGTCCAAAAAAGAGGGAGACACCGGCATGGCATCAGAGGAAGATGAGACTGCTGAGACTGTCCCAGGTATCCTAAATGTGGCTTTTGTTTTTGGAAAGACTGAACCTAACCACGCATTCACCATTTAACATTCATTTGATTTGACAAAAATACAAAAACGTATAACAGACTTAAGAACAGACTAGACAAGTTTTTTATTTTCATTTCCTGACTCAGGTTATCAGACCGGTGGCTGAAGAGGGTGGCTGTGCACCCGGCCCTGGCGTCTCCAATGCACCCTGTGTGCTACCAAACCATAACTTATCATTGTTTTATAACCTCGTGACATCCAGTCCAATTGCTTACCACCTTGAATTTGGCGCAATTCTTTTGGATTCACACCATATGAGCCTATAATGAAATGTAGATGCTTTTTGGACAACCAATAGGCTTTCAAACTAAAGCAACAAAGACGCTGTTTAGTTGTAGACGTTTTAACGACACTGGATATTATTAGAGGGCTTTCTAAGTTGATGTGGAGTAGGCCTGGAAATCAACTCGGTGTAAAGGCCGTGTTTGCTTTATTTCACTACTTTGCCATCGAAGTCGCCATTTTTATAGACACGCTTTTATATTCAGATATTTTATTAATTGTCCTCGACCTCCCTTTTTGTTGCCCTTGACCTCCCTCTTGCTTTTTATTATTATTATTAGTGCCTTTAGAGTAACGACACAGCACAATCTATTAGGTAGGATTTTTTCCGTTTGTGAAAGTCATGGCACAGGTTATGGCCATATATTTACAAAGTGCCTCAGTGAATTGCTGATCTCAAGTCAGTTTTTCTCTTTAAAGCCAGTATAAATGAGATGGACAAGACAATCTCCTCACTGCCAACAGATCAGCATTCCTACACTGAAAATTGTGATGAATATGAGCCCTGGTCTGTCATCTCTCACACTGCACTGGGAATCTAGAACCAGCATATGACAGAGAAATACAGTAAAAACATGCAAAGCGATAGACATTGCATGTCACTTTTGCGTCCCATGCCTCTCCAAAGCTATAAGCTTCCTATAGGAAAATTCCTACGTGAGTGCAAGAGCAAGCTGTGTATCTCTCAAAGATGTTTTACCCCATGTGAAACATACGCACGTAGAATAAATGCATTTCCAGAAGGTGCCTGAGACCTATTTCATTTACCACCAGTCACCATGTAGACATGTGAATTGACAAATAAAAACACAATCAAACACGCAGTTCATCACTTTTACATTTTCCTCATTTATTTAATGTGTTTGTACAATTTTGAATGGATGGGCTTTAATATATATATTTATTTGTTGAAATCAGATGCCATACCCAAGCTGTGGGATGTAACTATGTGGTACCAAATTACAGTCATGCATAAATTGATTTATTTTGCTCTGGAAATGACAAAATGGTATTTGAAACCCGGGCCTCCAATGCATACAGAACAATTCCAAATGTTTGTCAAATCCTCTCGATTTGACTTTAAAATGCCTCATCCACTGGAACACAGCATCAAATATACTCGTCAATGATTAATACCATGCTAATATAAACCCAAAAGGACATCAGCTCATTTCATATAGTGCATTTATGTCTTCTCAAGATCCACATCCTTATTTCAAGGTCCACGTCGTAAACTTCAACATTCAATAGGCTTTCATGGTGACCTGTAAGTGCACTTTGGGTCAATTACTTTGGGTCATTGACAGTCTCTTGGTGAACAACTGCAGTGAATACATTCAGCATTTGGTCTCTAAAGCCTTAGCCATCCAGTCAGATCTGGCCACCAGTAACCTCAGTCTATCACCTGAAGACTGGATCAGTTCCTTACCACTGAGAGAGAAAGAAGAGATAAAAAACAAACAGAAATAGGTGTGAGAGATATTATATTACTCAATTTGGTGTTGTTTCACCATGAAACACTTACTGTACTATTTTCACGAGTTTATCAGATGGTGGGGTTTGTTTTATTATTCCTCACCGAAGGTAGTCCAGGCCAAGCAGACTGATCCCGTTAACAGCCAGGATCCTGTCTCCCGGCACCAGCTCCCGGGCTGCAGGAGAGTCTGGGACCACGGCCCGGATGAAGATCCCATTCACCCGCAGTGGAGTGTCCTGGAACATGGGTCACGATCATCAAGGATATGGCTTCACACAACAACGAGACTGCCCCACGTTCTGGAGATGTTAGTTAAAGTTGCACTAGGCAACATCACAGGTTTGTGGCTCCAAATGGCAGCAAGGGGTAACTGTTTGAATTTTGCAGACTTCAATCCCCAGAAATCTGTTAATGTGGCATCAGTGAACTGCACACAGCACGCTCCTGCGGGTCTCTCAGGTCATCTGACCATAAGCTATTGGCTATTCCACGGTCTAGGCTAAAGCACGAGGGTGGTTGTGCCCCTAGACTCTGGAACAGCCTCCCACTAGCGTCAGATTTGCCCCCACCACTGACACCTTTAAAGCTCACCTCAAAAACCATCTCTACACTTTAGCCTTTGATTCAATATGATTTGTTTGTAGGCGTCTTGATTCTGTTAAGATTTGTACAGCACCAAAGTGTAATTTGGGCAAATATGGTGAATCTACAGGGATTCTGTAGGGATAGGACACTCTTCACTATTGCAGCCCCACTTTACGATTTAGGCTTATTTTCACGTGAAAATCATGACCAGTGTACTTTTTACATGAATTATTAAGGCTCACATTTGCAATTTGATATTTTGACCAGCAGGAGGAAGTGTTATGCAGCTAGAGACAGGGAAGGTATACTGAATGGTTGTCCCGAGGCCTTTCGCTGCTGGAAGGAAAAGATTAAACATGCACCCGGACAAACACTGAGCATTTTCCTCTTTGTCTTTTAATAGCAAATGTCCTCTGGACTACCACGCTATTTACACTGAGGGCAGGCGAGGAGAGAGGCTTCAGAGCATCATGCAAAAAAAGATAAGAGCTGAATTCAAACCTTTTGTAACTGATGACCTTCTCTCCTTAATCTGCACTTCTCAGAACTGGTACTGAATATAGTAGAGCGATGGCAGCTGTCACTCTCACAAGGACAATTTGTTGATATCAAGTGTTGATGATGACAATTAGTAGATTGAAAGACAAAAGCTTCTGGAATGCATCTCCAGAAAGCTCAAGGCAGATAGTTCAGCAAGCTTTTATAGATTTCACCTTTCACCTTACATGGCGGCCTCACAGATAACAATCGGAGTAATCTGGGAGGTTATTGGACGGGGTTAGACTGACATATTGGTTTGCTGATATCAGGCCGATATTGGCTTTACATTAAATATAAGATATCAGCCCAGTCATGTCACCCACCTCTGATATGATGGAGGACCCTCCCTGATCACAGCTATATACAAGTATTTTAGTTTCTTTGCACTTTTTATTCATTTATTCAATTGTTACATTTTTTGGGGAAATGAATTCTTCTTTTAAAGGCAGTAATGTATCCCAGTTTCCTCTACCATTGAACGGGTGGGTGGGTTACCCTGTCAACCCACCTAAAACAATTTAATTAGTCTGGGTTTCAGTGGAGAGTTTCCCAGTGTCCCGTGAGCTAAATGTTTCCACCCTGACTAGAATATAATTCTGGGGGAAGCACTGAATACTTGTAATGTTTTGGCATGGAAATTGTCAAATTTAAAGATATTGAATATCAGCTACCAGCAGCTTCAATCCCAAAATATCAGTATTAGTACTAGCCTTCAAAAACCCATATTAGTCTGACCATATTATTGCCTGTTTGGATCAAACTCCAGTCGAGACTAGCAGTAGCTAATTGCAGGCAAGCATATGTGATTGGTCTGTTGAGTATCAATGAACTGTGATTCACAACGGCTCTTTCACTCACCCTTGCGTCAACCAGAGCAAGGCCAAGTCCCCGTTGACCCCTCTCCAGCACCAGGCTAAAAACCTCTTCATCATTATTGTCATCGTCATCATCCTCCATCTCTTCCTCCTCCTCCTCCTCTTTTAGCTCCACAATTTTTCTCATAGTGGTGCAGTTGGATTTCAAACAGTCAGCTGTAAGTGCAGCCAGACATTCAGACACTAATCCACCTAAGAAAAAAGTAGAGGATGTTCAGCTGAATGCAAGCAAAGTGAAGAGACCTGCAGAAGAAGACGTTTGATAGATCTAATTTTACCTTCCTCATGTACGTCTACACCAGAGGACCAGGGGTGTGTCTCACTGTCGGCCCTCATCCATTTATCTCGGTCTTCCTTCTCCAGGTTGTGGGGGGTGTTGGGTGGGGTGAGGAGACAGGAGTGGTCCAGAGCTGACCTCCCAGTGGTCTCCCTGGTCTGCAGCTCCAGACTCCTCAGCTTCTGGGACAGAAGGAGGGCGCCACAGGAGCTGAGCTCATCTAGGTAGGAGGGAGAGGAGGGTGACGGGGGTGAGGCAGCAGAGGTAGGAGAAGGGGCTGAGGGGCTCTGGACAGCAGCTTGAGGTAAGACCACCTCAACCGGTGATGAATCCAAGGATTCCAGACTGGCTTTTGGAAGGATATCCATCTTAATCAGTTTAGCTTCCATAGGAATGGCGCAACCCTGGAGGACAAATAGCATTAGAACAATGGAGGTGATTAATTGCAGTGGAAAGCGCCATTTGTGAATTGGCATATTTAAAGCTACACTAGACAACTTTGAATGTTGGCGGCCCCAAATGGCAACAAGAGGCGACTGCAGACTTCAATACCCATAAATCCTGTAAGGTGACGTCAGTAAACGGCACACATCACGCTCATGTTTACCAAACCGGCCGGTCTGTTATGCTAACCAAAGGATACCAAAGAGACGTGAGGAAAAAGATTGTGTGTATTGTCACATAAAAATCTTGCCTAATGCAGCTTTAATGAATGCATTACTCACATTTCCCAGCATATTCAGTGAAGCCTGATTCTACATATGTTCATGTAATAAGCAAATAGCATAATGAAGTTAGTTTTTTCCACCTGTAGCTTCCCAGTAGCTGAGTCCCCATAGGAATATGAGTCTGAGAGGGTGGAGATGAGCTCTTTGAGCCTGTCCAGCTGTTTCCTCAGGGCCGAGTCTGTTACTGCCCTTCTCAGCTGGAGCTGGTAACCCCGGCCTGGCAGCACTAGAGGGTGGTGGGTGTCAAAACTCTCCAGGATATCAGCTGAGGAAGGGAGGGGGACATGGTAATTAAACAGGAAAATGACTGTATAAATAGTGCAAATGACCTCTGGAGGAGCAGTCATACAGTCACTTCAACCCTAATTTGAATAATCTTTCTCACAATTTTCTTTCTCACGTCTCCTACTCCCGGAAGTCTTCCAACTCTCAGCCCTACGGACCTACGGAGATACATAGTGTGATACTGACTAACACAAAATCTGTTACAGTGCTTTGGCTCTGGACCGCCATGGTCTTGGCTGACAGTGGGTGACACCGGTGGCGAGAAGTCCTCCACTTCAAATGGCACTTCTGTCGCGAATGTATTAGCACTGCTATCGGACTCGTTGTCTGTATGTATATAAGTGGCGAGCGCTCATAATAATTGTTTGGAAGAACTGGGTAGTTAGCATAATCAGCGATGACACCTATAATTATGAAGTGCTTCGACAGGCTAGTGCTGTCCCACATCAGATTCATTATTCCCCGAACTTGGATAAACATCAGTTTGCTTATCGAGCCAACAGATCCACAGATGATAATAATCCATTGCACTTCACACAGACCTATGCCACCTAGAACAGCCAAACACAAGTAAGGATATTATTCGTAGATTATAACTCTGCGTTTAACACCATTATCCCTGACAATCTGGTTGGTAAACTGAGCAAGCTGGGCCTGGACTCGGTTTTAAACACAGGTTCCCCACAGGGCTGTGTGTTGAGCCCAATGCTCTTCACTCTCCTCACTCTGACTGCACCCATTTCTGACAATAATGAGACAGATTACAGGACGGAGGTGGCACACCTGGCAGAATGGAGCAGTGAGAACAACCTGATTTTAAACACCAGCAAAACCAGGGAGATCGTTATCGACTTCAGGAGAAGAGAGAAGAAACAGCATCTCCCAACGTATCCACAATGACCAAGTGGAGAGCCATTAGTTCCTGGGAGTTCACATCTCGAATGATCTCAGCTGGTCAACAAACACTGCTCATCTGGTAGGAAAAGCACAACAGCGATTATACTTCCTCAGGAAGCTGTGACAGGTTCATGGGCCAGTTGGTCACGGTGCTGACATCTTCAGCGATCACCATCTAGTACAAACAATTGTCCTAGTTCCCCAAACCCAGCAAAAATGCATCTCTACATTTAGAAATTAGAATCTCCTCCTGTATGGAATGAGTTTGTCCTGGAGTTGAGAAATTGTTATTCAGCACTCGCCGACTCACTTAAAAATGAGACCTACAACAAAACACCCAGTGGGACTCAGTGGGACTGGGATTAAAACAATTTATGTTGAGTCAGCCACCAAAGTCTTGGGCTTTAAGCAGGGTAATCACAAAGAATGCATAACACATTGGACATGGCAAAACATTTCTGAGCGGAAATAGTGCCAAATCACCAAGACTCCAAAGCCAGTTCCAAAAATCCTTAAGCACCAAAAACAAGGAAGTCAAAAGGAGAGTCAGAAACGACAAACGAGTCTTCATATAGATGGACTTACAAAAGAGGATGAAAATGCTGCCATAAGGGGAAACGTAAGTACCCATTACAAGATCACCAAGCCCATGGCTGCTGTATTGGATAAGTCTGGCAGGAAAATAACAATAGAGTACCAGGAAGCAGCAAGTTGGGTTTAGTGCTTCCAAGAAATACCTAACTGGCCAGAGCCTGATGAGCCAGCAAACACCTCAACTCCATCTGATATCCTCAACCTCGATGTTGGCGCTCCCACTACAGAGGAAGTAATGAAGTCCATCAAAGCCATGAACATCGGCAAAGCAGCAGGCATTGATTCCATCCACGCTGAGATGCTAAAGGCTGACCATGTAACATCTACAAGGGTTCCGACTGCCCTATTCAGAAACTGGAATGGAGAATCTATCCCTGATGATTGGACTACGGGTCTCATTGTCAAGATTGTCACAAAAGAAAACCTCCAAAGAAGTGTGACACACTTCTTTCCAACCCAGGCAAGGTCTTCTGTAAAATCATCCTGGATAGAGTAGACAGTGCTATTGTCAACAAAGTTGATGAAGAACAGGTTCGGAATGGCAGAGGGTGCATAGATCACATATTTGCTCTTCGAAACATCATCGAACAATGCATCGAGTGACTCGTTTGTCAATTACATAGAGTGGTTCCCTGTCAAATCTGGGATACACCAAGGCTGCATTCTCTCTCCCATCTTCTTCATGGTTGTCATTGATTGGATCATGCGAAGAACTGCCGATAAACCTTGTGGTATCCAGTGGCCCATCCTCAGCCAGCTTGAAGATCCTGACTTTGCTGATGATCTTGCTATCTTGTCCACAACGCAAAAGCATATGCAAGTGAAAACGTATCGACACAATGGGTATGCTCAACAAACAGGCCTCATCATCAATACCACCAAAACCCAAGTGATGTGCATTAATACCAACTCACGTGCACACATAACTATAAATAATGAGCCACTTGAAGTTGTAAACGACTTGGTGTACCTGGGAAGTCTGATTAGCCAGGACAATGGCGCTGCCCCCAAAAGTACAGTGCAGAAACACCACAGCAATGACTGCTTAGCACCAAAGATGTCACCAAAAACAAAACAAACAGACCAAAAGATTGAGAATCTAACAGATTTCCACTTTCATAATTGGTCAGGAATATTATAGGCCCACAGCATGTTGACCTCACCAGTGTTGTGTGCTGCAGCTTGTTCCTGTGCAGATGGAGCCCAGGTATGTTGGCAAGGAGAGGCTGGACTGTAAAGACTCAGCAGGTGGTTCAGCTGGGCTGGACTCAGGGCAGGGTAGTCAGAGCGCAGGGACACCCAAGACATCTACACACACACACACACACACACACACAGCCAGGGATTCATGGCAAGTTAGAATACAGTATATATCAACTCATGCTTGACTGTTCCACTCAACAATTGCACACTCTAGTTATTATTTTTATTACAAAAGCACTCTGGATTTAAAAGTGCTACATGTAGCATTTTTAAACATCCATATATCATTGTCAAAATGATATCAACATCAAATTATCATTGTCGGATACCTTGGTATAATTAACGTAAGCAAATGAGACCATGGTGGAGACTATTGGTAGCCTTGTGGTAGTGTTTCTCAAAATTGAGACCACATTTCCCATAAACCCTGTTGCTTCCTGTCAAGTTCAGGTTCATTTATTTATATCACAAGCATACAGAAATGAGCTAAAATAGATCTAACTGAACAACAATCAGTTGAATTACAAAATCATGTAAGACAGACACAGGGACGCAGAACAAAGCACACAATATAACGTTTTAGCAGGACATAGTAAGCCTACCTATTCTACAAGGTACTATTAGGTGAACAAATGGAAGAAACCTTGGGTGGGCCAGGTCAAAGAGGAATCCCCCACCAGGACGGCTGAGTGTGCAATAGGTGCCGGGACAAACAGAGGAATGGACAGTAACACAGGCAGAGACAGTGACATAGGAAACTGATAAGGCGATAGAGGCAAAGCGACCAGAATGTTGTTTGTCCCCTCTTTGGCTTTACTGAAGAGGATAGACATGGACGTGATTTTTCGACTGGCCTTTCACTCCCTCCACCATCTGCCATTGCCAGAAACTGGTTTGGTTTCCTGTTTTGTGCCGTAAAGCAGTTGGGCAGATCCAGCTGGCACACTGTAAAATGCAGTGCAGGAGCCGGTAGTGGCTGCCAGTCTTCATGTCAAAATGAATGTGGTATTCCTTGATGTTAGAATGCTACACATAGCACAATTAAGCCTGAAACACTTTAGAAGATGAATTCTAAACAGAGGGAAATATCAAAAGAACAATCCGTCTCTCGCACAAGATAATTTGTATGGACTACAAATAACATGGCGGAAAAGGTGGCATTCACTAAGGAAAATGCATTAAGGACATAACTTTTTTCTCCACCATGTATTAGAGTAACTTTCTATTCACATCATCAAATCCTCAAATTGTAATCTCTCTGGTAATTATTTATAGTCGGACAAGCTCCACTTAATGTGTGTGTGACCTGTGTGTGTTCACCTGCAGTAAATTCTCCCTAGGCGTGGCCAGTAGATTGACAGCTGAGGAGACTGTGTGTGTGTGCTCCAAGGCCAGTTCTCCCAGTCTAGAACCAGCTCCCTGAGCCCAGTCCAGGAGCAAATCAAGATTGGCCCTGATGCGCACGCCTCTGGACCACTGGTAGAAACCTGCCTCAGAGCCTTTATACACATAGTGCAAAAATTATACATGAAATCAAATATTCACTCAGGTTTTGATTCTACAGCAGAAATGTGTACCGTATTTGGCGCCCTATAGGGCGCACCGGCCTATAGGGCGCACTGTCAATGAATGGTCTATTTGCGATCTTTTGCCATATATAAGGCGCACCTGCCTATAAGGCGCACCTGCCTATAAAGCAACTGACTATAAGGAGCACCGGACTATAAAGCACCTGACTATAAAGCACCTGACTATAAGGAGCACCGGACTATAAAGCACCTGACTATAAGGAGCATTAAGCGAAACAAAACAGTCAGATAAGTCAGTCAAACTTTATTAAGCACATTCACAATAACTCTCAACATTGTGCAAACGTGCAAAGAGCGTATTCACAGTAACAGTGTTCAGTTGTAACACGTAAAAAACACGTAAAAAAACAGTCTGATACGTACGCCATTGTTCAGTTTTAACGTGCCTTCAAAATAAGACAGATACGCCACAAAAACTAATAAAGTGCATGGAAATGTTAACACCGCACAATAGAACATTCG
>OMOT01088128.1:9325-21838 GCA_900312575.1 Acanthochaenus luetkenii | reverse complement strand
ATTTAACCCATCACGGATCCCCCCCGGATACACACAAGTAATTGCACAACACACACATGCTAGGGGGGCCGGAGCAGAGGGCTGCCATTACGGCGCCCGGGGAGCAATTTTGGGGTTAGGTGTCTTGCTCAAGGACACTACGACAGATTTATCCCCGGGAGGAGCTGGACTCGAACCGCCGTCCTTGCGGTTGCGGGGCGGGAACTCTACCTCCTGAGCTACTGCCACCCCATAGCTTTTGAGAAAAAGCCGTCAGGTAGAAAAAATGAACTAAATGGTTCCTGGCAGCAGTATGACGGATAAATTATCATTAGGTAGTATCAAAAATCAAGACTTTCTAGAACTGTTATCAAAATCAGTCGTAGTGGTTGAATTCCCCAGCCACAAGGTCAGCTCCACCCGTCTTTTAGCATGCTGAAAGTCCCACGGAGGTCAGTATAGCTTCTTGGGGGAAACTAGCTGGAAGTCTTAAGTGCTATATATTTATTCAGGGTCAAAATAAAGTGCGTTGTGAATATGGGCCCAGTTTTCATAGACCACTTCTTTTCTTGACTTGTAGGTCCAGTCATAGTCAGCTGCTTAATGTTCGTGGTTGACGCTGTCTATCAGTATTTCACCACAACTTGTCCTTGTCTCTTGGCTAACAGGCCTCACATCCAGAATCAAGAAGCAGTGCTTTCGACTCCTCCGGAAAATACCCTTTGTTGGCGTCGTGGTAAGTAATCAGCGGCTCTTCTGTTCCGTCTTCTCTTCCCAGCAGATGTGCCCTGACTCTGTGTGTGTCTTTTGAAGCTCTTATGAGTCATTCTTGAATGACTGAGTGCAGCATGCGGAGGGGGAGGGAGTCCAGACCTTTGGCACACTTTCCATCATTCCCTTTTGATAATATTGGGTTACCTCTGGTCATTATGTCACCATTTAACTGAGAACTTGTGCATTCAGGCTAAACTTAGGTTTGTCAAAAATCTACCTAAACTCTTGATTTTACCATGCTGCCACCTTCATCCTGAGGACATCCACAGTTAGTTATTTTTGTTGACAGAAACTCCTTTGGTTATTTTGTGCTTTACTTTGTAAATCCAGAGACAATGTTGGCTCTGATGTCTATAAAGTGACCCCATCGTCCGTTTATGGCAGATTCAGGACCAGCTGAACAAGGCCTTGGATGACATGTCTGCCAGCCTGTGTACACTGAAGGAGGGCATGAGTTACACCAAACAGCTGCCCTCACAAGGACTCTCCCAGAGCCAAGTGCTAGACAGGATCAGAGAGTATGAGACTCTGAGTAAGTACTACTTCCTCCCCGGGCTTTGACTCATGGTCCATTATCTTTACAGACAACTTCCCGAAAGGCATTACTAATCTGTTATTCTACCACTTTAAAGTGACCTTTAGAAACCGTCACAAATAGGGTTTTGTTGTTATTTAAGTGTTGACGCAAAGTTATGAGATTGAGTTTCATCACTGATGAGAGTTCTCATGTGTCTTCTTCCTGTATTGAAAAGGCTAACATAGATGTTGGGACATTTCTTTGAGATAAATCTGTAATTTGTCTGAAATGTTGATGTTTGCTACTTGCAGATGAAGTGCAGTGGGAGAATGGACGGGTTTCAGGCGCAGTGTACTGGGGTGATGAAACTCTTACCAATCTCTTGGTGAAGGTATGCATCATTGTATCTATCTTTGGAGTTTTGGCATTTCCAGGCAGGGATAGTCAAGGTTAAACTAGATTTGTCAGTCGAATGTTTGCTACAGCAAGCAGGACTGCGCCCCCCCCTCCCCTCTGTTCACACCCCACAGTAAGGATTTACAGTTCACTGATCTTATTGTTTTTGTCCCTAGGTATACGGTGATTTTGCATGGAGCAACCCGCTCCACCCAGACATCTTTCCTGGCGTAAGAAAGATGGAAGCGGAGGTTGTCAGAATGACTTGCACACTTTTCCACGGTGGGCCCAACTCCTGCGGCACAGTACGTTTCCATACATTGCTCACAAAATGTATAAGCCGGTGACCCAACGATATAAGTTCTAGAGAAAAGGTGTATTTCATTTGACAGTCTATTGCTTCTGCTTTGTCCAGGTTACTTCAGGGGGAACTGAGAGCATACTGATGGCCTGCAAGGCATACAGAGACATGGCATATGAACGTGGTGTCAAACACCCCGAAATGTAAGATTGTCTTTATTTGTAGATGTTACTGGCAACATTTGGGCCAGTGTCAAGGCTTGTTCCTGGTTCTGTCTGCTGTAGCAAAAAATGAAATAATGAAATCTGGTGTTTTGCACATAAGTGTAACAGTATTGTTTTTGTATGTTCAAATTGTTAGTCTTGCACCTGTGAGCGTCCACGCAGCCTTTGACAAAGCAGCGCACTACTTTGGGATGAAGCTTGTTCACATTCCCCTAGACAAGAAAACTATGAAAGTAGATGTGAAGGTGAGAATATGTGCAGACATTGTGCTGTAATTGACTACTATTCTTAGACGTCAGGTTATTCCCGCATTGTTTCTTATTACCTAGGCTATGAAGAGAGCCATCAACAAGAATACAGCCATGCTGGTATGCTCAGCGCCCCAGTTTCCTCATGGAATAATCGATCCCATTGAGGAAGTAGCCAAGGTGAAGAGTGAAATATTTATCCTTTTTGAACAACGTCTGAAATGAAAATGCAGCAGTTGCTCACTCACACTTCCCCTTGTTGTTTTCCAGCTGGCTGTACGCTACAACCTCCCTCTGCATGTGGATGCCTGTCTAGGAGGCTTTCTCATTGTCTTCATGGCCAAGGCTGGCTACCCACTGGCCCCATTCGACTTCAGGGTAAAGGGTGTTACCAGCATCTCTGCAGACACCCACAAGGTAAGGAGTGGCCATTCACTCCCATCAAATCAGTGTCTCTTTTCTCACACTGCCTTGATTTCTGACCCGAAAACCTGAAAAAGATTTGGGAAATTGTGTTGGCAAATGTATTGGAAATAAAGTGTGTTGAACAAGTTATTGTATTTTTCAACTGGTGAAATGTTTAATGTTAAGTTTAGCTACTGGCCAGTCTATTTACCATTTGATGGAGTTATAATCCAAGTAACACATTTTGTGATAAGAAAAGTCCCATGTGATGCCATTAGCGATTATACATATTGCATGGTTAATTAAAATCAGTTGTTTAACAAAAACAAATCGCATTTGAACATGGACGCTAGCAATTATTGGTTATGGAAATTGTTCTATATGTAATGGAATAGTCCTGGAATTTGATTAGTAAAAAGTGTTTATGACATTGATTCTTCCACTGGCTCCAGGCTCTACTTTTTATAGGTATTCTAAGTCTGAATTTCGTGTGTGTGTGTTTCTATTACACATGTCCTCTCCAGTATGGCTACGCCCCCAAAGGCTCCTCAGTGATCGTGTACAGTGATACAAAGTACCGTCACTATCAGTACTTTGTAGCTCCAGACTGGCAGGGGGGAATCTACGCCTCGCCCTCTGTGGCGGGCTCCAGGCCGGGGGGAATCATCGCCGCCTGCTGGGCAACCATGATGCACATAGGAGAAAACGGATACGTAGACACCACCAAGAAGATCATCAGTACAGTGCGCAAAATCAAAACAGAGTAAGACACTGAAGTCATGATGTGTTGCTAGCAGTGCCAGGGTGTTAGGAGATGTTACCGTTTTTAAAAATAATGATTGTCCAGTTGATTCGGGTTTGAACCGTTGTATTTGGCGAATGCTTGCACACTGCTGAGCTTACTTCAACTTCGGCCAATACTCTTGAACTTTGATTTCATGGATAGTTTGTCTTGTCACCATCAACATTTGAAACGTTCTATTTTGTTTAAATCTCTGGACAGAATCTGCAAGATAAAAGGTGTGTTTGTGTTTGGGGATCCCGAGGTGTCTGTGGTGGCAATGGGCTCAGATGTTTTTGATATCTTCCGTCTGTCAAATGCAATGACGTCAAAGGGCTGGAACCTGAACACACTTCAGTACCCATCCAGGTAGATATTTAGAAAATAATAATTTGACATTTATGGTATGGTATGACATAATATTCTCCATATTTATGATCCTCTTTCATTTTTACATATTGTTTTTCACAGCATCCACATTTGTTGCACAGTCCTGCACACCCAGCCGGGCGTTGCTGATCAGTTTATCCGTGATGTCAAAGAGCAGGTCGCCATCATCATGAAGAACCCCAAGGAGAAAACCACAGGAATGGTAAGAAACTCTTCTTGCTCCAGTTCAGTCATATGTACCAGCTCCACATGAATGCGTTTACATGCACATTTATATTACAACATAATTCAGGATACTAAAGTGTTCTCTTTATGAGCTGGCACATGTAAATGTAATATCCTGTTAACAATAACCAGGATACGCTCATGTTCTGAGTTTTACAAACCCAATGATAGCTGGGATATTCCAGGATACTGCAGCACTGAAAAACACCTTGGCCATTGCGGTCAGTGTGAGTTCTGTTTTGACAGATTCAGGAAGAGTCTTGTAGCGTGTATTTTTCTTATTCCTGGATACGTGGCCAAGCGTAGACACCATGACATATTTCCACCACAGCAATGTGAAACATCAATGTTAAACGTCCCTCAGAAAAAAGAACAGTGGCTTCTTTCTAGACCAGGGGTGGGCAATTAATTTTCCCAAGGGGCCAGATGAGAAACTGGGGCTGTTGTGGAGGGCCGAACCACCAATAGGCTGAACTTCATTCTGCTCAGTATTAATTTTATTGCTTCATAAAAAGCAGTAAATTATGTTTTTGATTAGCTGCTTTTAGTAAGAGTACATGTTACAATATGGCTGAGTGGAGTAGGTCAAATATAGCAGTAAAAAATAGTACAAATGCCAATTATTATATATCACTATTTCTTTTTATTTTAAACACAACGTACATTTAACCTTGCAAGACCAGCAATTAATTAACTTTATCCAAAAATAATTTTTCTTGATCAGTGAGAATAATCCAGTCTGTGTTGGGCTTGAACCTGTGCACAGTAGTCTGGTTCATTGTCTCAGGTGGATATGCGAAGGACAGCTGACATGTGATCATCAGTGAGAGAGGATCTGTATCTGGATTGTTAAACTTCATCACTGAGAATGTTTGTTCACATATGTAGGTAGATCCAAAGAGAAATAACATCTTCTGAGCATGCCTGCTCATGTGTGGAAAGCTCTCCTCTTTAAGAGGAAAGTAAAACTCCAGCAGTGATACTGACTTAAAGTGCTCTGCCAGTAGTGTATCAGACTGCAGGTCAATGAGCTGGAGCTGAACACCGCTGGGTGTATTATTCACACTGTAGGTAAAGGGAGAAAAAAAACACGTGCGTTTCATTCTCAACTGTTTTGAAGTCTTGAAATCGCCTTGAAAACTCCATGCAGTGCTCTAACATGGATGAGGACCTGCGGAGGTGATCAGCTGATGGTGTGGCTTCCTTTAGTGCTGGCAAGTGGGTGATAATGTCGTCCTCCATTTGGCTTGAAAGAAACTGCAACTTTGTCATGAAAGCCTTCACCAAGGTGTACATTTCATACACAAAGAGGCCCTTGCATTGCAGTTTGGTGCAACAAACTGTCTGCGATTCAATGCTCTGGCCCTGATGAAGTTAACTACTTTAGTTACAACATCAATTACATGGTTAATTTTAGCACTGACGTACACAATGTAAAAATACCAATTTCAGTGCAGGGTTCATTTCAGTCACTTTGTCCTGCATCCGTTTCAAAAGTCAGACAGTTTTTCCCCGTCAGATTTCGACAACCATCCGTTGTAACACCCGCCAGTTTGTCCCATTTCAGTCCAACTTGTCCAACTTGCATTTACCTCTATGAACAAATCGCTGCCCGTTGTCGTCCCCTTCATTGGCCGCATTGCTGCCAGCTCCTCCGTAAAGTCCTTTGTTATGCCACGTACAAAGACGAGTAACTGGGCTCTTCGACTGCTTTAAAAAAATAATGACTTGAACAACCGGGCACGGCACACTATGGCATTGTTCTTTCTCTACTCTCACTTTTTCTTGACTGGAAAAAGCTTATTAGGCGATCGCTAGCCCTGTCCCCCTACACGTATACAGCACAGATAACCCCTACTCTCTGGGGGTTGTCGAAAGGCATTCTGGGAAATTTTGGAAATCTGCAACTGAAGTCGATGTAGATGACGCAGGTTGATGGAAAGTTGATACACAGAAAACGACAACACAAAAGAACTGGAATGCACTGAACATCACAGATTGGTGATATGTAACGGTGTCCGAGAATCGGAGGGGTTTTTCCTTTCATACCGTCTGCTGGTAAACTCACTCATGTCTTCCTGCTGTTTCAGGGAGCGATCTACGGCATGGCCCAGTCCATCCCAGACCGCTCCATGGTGACGGAGATCTCCTGGGGATTCCTGGACTGTCTCTACAGCACAGAGGTGCCCAAGTCTCAGACCAGCCACATGAACGGCAACGGCAAATCCCACTGAAACGGGATTGGGCCGTAACGGACCGGACCAGACACGCCCGGCGCAGGAAAACACGCCCGGCCTCCTCTCAGTTAATCGCTCAACGGTTGCCTTATCTTGCCGACCCGCGCTATACTGATCACATCTGCAAAAATCGTTGAAGCACAAGCCATCATTTTAATCAACTCAGAGGGAAATCACACAACACTGTATCTGAACGGCACAGAGAAAAAAAACGAGTGGATCCGGATGGGTTTTAGTCTGTTAATTAGTTTTTTGAGGAATATTTGTCCATTTCAATTTTAGCTTTGTTTAGCTGTGTGTCATGAATCCATATCTCTCGTAATCTCATAATCATTGATCTTAGTTACATCGTAAAAGCATTCAAATGTTTTTGTTTTGTTTGTTTTTTAAGTACATGCGGGAACATTTCAGCGTGCTGCCATCACTGCTTCAATATTTATGAGTCAGCAAAGACCACAGCCCACTGTCAGCCCGTTTGAATCGCTCTGCTGCCCTCTAGCATAAAACCTGATGTACTGTTATAGACCGGCGATTTGTGTAGAGGCCTGTCGTTGGTATACGGTTATTATCAAGTCATAATAATATTTGTAATAATGTAATGGTCTGGTGAAAACCTAGGCAGATCTGGACCTACAATTATGATGTTATGCTAATGATTAAACTCAGTTAATACATTGCCAAGTTTGGCAATTTGGTGGTGTACAAATTTGGTGGCAAATACTGAGTTTGCGTTAACGTCCAACTAGACCACCTCTTAACGCAACTCGGTGACTTGATCCAGGCGCACATATGAAAACAGGGTTATATGAAATCACATGAGAATGTTTTGTGAATATTGTGAATTTCCCTCCACGTTGAGGCAAATCGTCCAACACATGAGCAACTTGCAAACTGTAATCAATGAAGCTAAAACTAATTGAATGCACGGACATGATAGACTGAAGCCATCAGGCCGTCCATCTCTACCGTTCAGTAAGAAACACCTGTTAAATTAACATAATGTTTGTATGCACGTTGTTTTTCTTAAGTGAAAGGGTTTTATTCTTTCCATTTGCCATATATTAGACAAGTCGCTCTCCTCTTTTGAGAAGCTCCTGGCGCAGCCGCACACGGCTTTAGTGTTGGCACACTGGTATTTAAAGGGAAAGAAAACGAGTGTTCTGGTTGACTATTATGAAACCAAACCTCTTTTACATCTGGAGGTGCGCTATCATCCTAAATCACCAGATTACCTAAATCACTGCATCGGAGTTACAATGAAGGCCCATTGTGTTGTCAACGGTGGTTGTTGGATTTGTAGAAGAAATAATGTGGGAGATTTCATTGTCGCTAATGTAGAAATGATATATAATTCTACTTTCCATAAGTAAGAGGTTGTAACCAGTGCAGGTATATGTTGAAACTGGCAGGTGGAATCAGCCACTTTGATTCTTTGTCTTAAGTGGCTGTGAAATAAACTTAGTCTACCAACCACTGGCCAAATCTGGCATCATTTAACTGGCTGATGTTCACTGTCCTACTCTGGTCTAGTGGGAGAAAGAAGACTAAACATGTCCTCCATAGTCTACATACAGTCACCTATGTAACTGTCTGTCAATTTGTCTTCAAGTAATTGAAGTTCTCTTCTAATTCCATCTACCTCAGTTTCAACTCAATGCAATTGTGTCTCCCCTTAAATCCAGAGAAATACATCCTGATGTAGGGCCGATGTCTGTTTTCCCATCTGTAGCATTAGAATCTTTCAAGCTTGACAATGTTAAAGCGTTTGACAAATTATAGAATTCAAGTGTTTTTACATGTGATGTGTTGAACAACTGGATTGGCATTTTCCATCCACATTAACCAGGAAATGTAGAGTTGACCAGATGTAACTTGGGAATTGTAAGTATCCTGGTCAATGTGGATATGTATCCGTTCACCAGGTTATGTACACTTTTACTACTGGATTGATATGTTAACACCAAAAGAACCTTTCCCCTTTCTTCCACGTGTTTTCCCAATATCACTTCTTGAAATGTATATTTCCATTTATTTCCATGATATTTCCACATTTGTGCAATATGTAACCTTGGGAACTATTTAACAAAGAACGTCATCAGAATCATATCACTGAATGGTGGCTTACTAGCCATTGTTAGTCTAATTGTACCATATGTGTGACCACTGGGTGTTCTGTCTTTATGAATCATTTTGTGAGTCATTTATCTTTGTGTTTGTATTTTCAACCTTTTGTGTTTTTGCATACTGAACAGTTGTAAGAGAGTAGACACGAATTAGGTTATTACAATCCTGGGAATCAGTGCTGGTCCACAAGAGACCTTGTGTATGTGGTTGCTTTTCTCCCTGGCAGTCTTCAGGTAATGATGTGGGTTATTAAATATTGAAATCAGTGCCTGGTTAAAACACTGATGGCAGCCAAAATGACTTGAGCTGATACCAACACCTAGATCCATGCATGTGGATCCATACATCCTTATGACACGCTGTGGAAACCCATGCACCAAGATTGATCCTGTTTCATTTGGAGAAATACCCTCTAAAATCGGGACATTTGAATAAAAACCTCCCGGTGAAGGTCTGTAAAAAGCCTCACGCTACATGGAGACGATGAAATGTATCCCGGCTTGTGTGTGTCGTTGCGGTTGTCTGATAACACTAAGCAGCAATAAGCAGCATTCACCTCTATGCCTTTCTTACCATCCTCAGGGCTTTGGCTCTGTAGCACCGACGTCATTTCGTAGCTCAACAAATGGTCCATGGCAAATATTGTCAGCAAACGCAGTTGCACTCTCAGTAGTAATAAGGCCACAACAGATGGTCTACTACGCTGTTATGTTTTCAATAAAAATGCATTAAATGTGAAGTGTTTTCACGTCATTTCTTTTCCTTTATCTTGATCTACTGTTTGACATTACAAAGAGAGAGAGTTTGCTGAAAATATCGTTTATTTCTCCGACACTAGGAGGGTAAGAGTTCAAACAAACTGACAAAGGCTGCAGCTTTGTAAATGTTATCTGGTCACTCAGGAAGGAATCATCGGATTTATTCATTTGAGCAAATAGTATGTAGACATGACTTGAGAGAAATAACATTTGGTGTCTGTACCTTTGCCCTTCGGCCAACAATCCCACACATTCACCCAGTACACCAGCACCAACAGCCCGGGGCCTCCAGTGTGCTGCAGCACCGCACCAGCTACACCAGTAGGCTGAAAGGCATCGCTCTTTGGGTTTTGTCACGGTGACCCTCACAGCAGTGACGCCTGGTCAATGAAGGTGGCCAGAGTGATGTCGCGTTGGGACAGTCCGCCGCAGTCGTGCGTGCTGAGCGTGATCTGGACCTGGTTGAGCCCAGGGGAGAGAAAGGGATGGTGAGATCACGGGAATTCAACGGGTTTAAGCGCATACGACCAAAGGTGTTGAAAGGGAAGACACTGTTTCAGATGTAATTGTGTTTGAGTGGTTGAATTTACAGTTCATTCCTTTTTGACAACCCGTCCTTTTCTGCAGACAGATTCAGAGTAACTCCAGTGAATGTGTCACACCTGGACTTGAAATCCTTCCAATCAGGCCAGTTTGCAGCATCTGCACTGGAAAGTCATTGCTAAACAGGTTTGCCTCATTTGAATTAGAGGAGCTGCTGTTGTCAGCCAGTGATTTACCTGCATTTAACAGGTGAACTGACTGGAGAAAGTTTATAGTTCTGGTCTTTTTTCAATGCCAAAAGCTCATAGCACATTCTGAGTGAGTCACAATACGTTGGCCTTGTGTACCTTATTATAGACATTGAACCACTCAGGATGATGGTCCATCTTCTCTGCTTGTAAAGCCACCCTGGACATGAAGCCAAACGCCTGGGATGAAAGAACATATTCCAAAGTCATGCAAGGCATTCAAGTTCATTTATTTATATCGCCCTTTATCACAAGCATGTCTCAAAGGACTTTGCAGAAAATGAGCCAAACTAGATCTACCTGAACAACAATCAATGGAATTACAGAATAGTATAAGACAAACAGGGAAACAGAACAAAGCACAAGACACACAATATACATTTTAGCAAACCATAACAAGCCTACCTGTTCTACAAGGCCTAAACTACCGGCACCACCAGACTTAGACCCTCGTCTAAGGCCGGTATGCAAGGTTCTAGATATGCCAGTTATGTGATTGAAGTGTAATGAGGTACAGTATATCAGCAACCTGATTGAAGTCTTTGAAAACAAACTCTTTGTAAATGGCGTCCCTTCCCCCAACCTCCACCCACTGGGCGTTGCGCAGCAGGGGGAGCAGGTGGGCCCTCTCCTCCTCAGTCAGACTCTGGATCTTAGCAGCCTGGAAGGACAGAGGGAACAGTGCTGCAAATCTGAGAGGGGCAGTTTCACAAACACAAACTGTGATTGGTTGCACAGGAACCCATCTGGAAACAATGAGGGGCTGCATTCCTGATTTAAAACTAGCTGGTTCAAAGGTATGTGTGTGTGTGTGTGTGTGTGTGTGTGTGTGTGTGTGTGTGTGAGCGCGGTGGGAGGGTATTTTCCTCCCGTCAGTGGAATTCCTAATGTTGACACATGACATGGGGTCATATGATTTCTAAACTGCCCATTTCCTTTAGGCTTCATTATGTGGAGTAACTCCTAATTCAAACGGCACTATTCCACATTGCGCAACACTTCCCCAAGATAAATACCCCTCATTTTATTGCACGAGGGGAATCTGGAAGGTTTTGTCCACAAACGAGCGGCCATGCTTTTAAACCAACAGAGATGCAAAGCAAACAGATGTCACAACCGAAGCCTGGGACAGAGCAGTGACATCAACAGGTATCATAGCAACAGTCTAATCTGCTCTATCTGTGGAGCGGTAGCAGATTTGAATGGGGAGCAGACAGACGATAAGACCTGGCTTAAACCTCACCGCTTCATCTCATACAATGGCTGCACCTATTTGTATTCAGAGAGGCATTACATTGCTGTGCTGATTTGACGTAAAACACACGGCATCCTTCTATGGCATCCCTCAATTTGAGTGATTTTATCCCTCACTTGGTTTTCAGTGAACGATAAAGAAACAAGCAATGCAAAATCACACTTGACACGTGTGAAACCTGGTATGAAAAGGTGCCATGCTGAAAAGAAGACTTCTATCGGAAACATCTACAGGAATACGAGCTTTTCATCCTTCGATTAAAGACTATCAATAAACTGCAATAAAACATGCTGCAGTGGTGGCTCCTCTCGACGTTTAAACCCTGTCCGCCTGGTCTCCGAGGACAGAGACGCCGTAGAGAGGCTGTGTACTCACCATGTTTGTAGAGCGCTTCCAGCTCCAGCTTCACTTGCACTGAGGCAATCTGCTGTGGCAACCAAACAGAGCAGCTGGAGTGAATCCACATCTGACACAGGGGTAGGTCCTGCTCAGCTGCCCCTGCAGAAGCCTGAGCAGAAAGCCTCACTGCTGATAGATCACACAGCCTCCTGTCAGCATGGGTTTAAATCATAAATTCTCCCCCGTCGCCCGTAATACCTACGGCATGTAAGAGGAAGTGGAGAAAGACTCAACAAACACAAAGCTTTGTAATGACAGGATGATGACAACACGCCTGTTGTCTACCTTCTGATTGTCTAATCCTGTTGTATATATTGTACGTGCACACATATCCAACACGAGCGGAAAACTCTGAATAGTGTTCCATTGTTGATAACGTATGTATGTGTGTAACGAGAAAGCAGATGTCAGAGTGGGCTCGGCCCCTCATGTCAAAGGTTAATGAGCTGCTCCTGTGAGATTGCCCCGGTGAACTCGGCTGTCACTGGGAGCGCTCAGGGAAATGAACTGGTTAAGGAAATGAAAAGAGGGAGAGGATGTGACAAGTAATCAGCGTTAAACGGCTGACTGGATAAGGAAATGAGAATGGTGCTCGGGGTGTTTTGGTTCAAAAAGCAAAGAGAGCTTTTATTTGTAGATTTGGATTGAAGTCAAGTGGAGGATTGAATTGGTGTTGTCTGTGGGCATCTACTTAACTCTCTCTCACACA
>OMOT01088127.1:0-11656 GCA_900312575.1 Acanthochaenus luetkenii | reverse complement strand
AGGCTCTGCCTCACCTGCCTCCCCTGACTGCACGTGCATGGTGTGATGGGCGGCAGTAGCTCAGGAGGTAGAGTTCCCGCCCCGCAACTGCAAGGTCGGCGGTTCGAGTCCAGCTCTTCCAGGGAAAATATCTGTCGTAGTGTCCTTGAGCAAGACACCTAACCCCAATTTGCTCCCGTTGAGCAGGTTGGTACCTTGCATGGCTGCCTCCGCCAATGGTATGTAAGTCGCTTTGGATAAAGGAGTCTCCTAAATGCTGTAATGTAATATGTTAACTTTTGCTTTAATGTAATAATCAACATGTTTCATATAAATATTTCTGTCTTGCTACTCTTTTTTTAAAAAAATACTGGTTGATATAAGATAATAGTGATTCAACCTATAGCCAGTTCATGAAAGCTTTTACATTTGCTGCTCTACACACCCGGTGTCTGGCACACAGGAAGTAATGCAATTTACGTTTGTTTGGAATAAATAGAAGAAAAACTGGGTGTGTGAAGTCAGTGAACATAATTAATCTTATGATACTGATTGCTAAATTGAATATCTACAAGTCTACATTTTCTGGATCCCAAATTTGAATGTGTTTTTGATAGATTTTATGTTTTTAATAGTCTCTGGAATTAGTAAGAAAATTGTCTACTGTTAAATATTACAACAAAATATTTCAGAATGTATCTACTTCATTTGGGTTAGTGCTGTACTGAATTGTATTTATTTTTTCTTTTATTGAAGTTCATCGGTCTGTCATTTAATTTTGTAAGTTGTAGATCTACAATTTCTGAATGTTGTATAAATGTTAATAAAAACTAAAAAGAAGAACTGGGTAGTTAGCATGAGCAGTGATAGCCATCATGGCTGAGGAGACAAAGAAAAGAGCGCCACCTAAAAGTAAAACTTCATCAACAGAAAATCTAAGGCAAAAGACGTCACAGTACTGGACACTGTTTTATTGTGGGCCCTTTCCCAATCAGTTCCCTACCCACTACCACTTCACTGCGAAGTGTCAGTCCAAATGAAGTGACATGCAGCTGGCCCTCCTTAATCAGGGGCCAGGTATAAATGAACTGGTAACAGTGGGACGCCCTCCACACCATCCACTGGAGGCCGGAAGCAGCCATTACCAGGGCTACCGATGGAAGCCTTGCTCGCCCAGCTGTTGTAATCAATTGCTTATTCTTGTCAACTATCCCTTCGAATGCATGACATCAACAAAATAAACAAGGGTTATATGATGAGGTGTGTGTTCTTTCAACTGATACGTGCATATATGGGCAGAAGTTATTATTTAGGAAAAGTTTGCTATTTTGGACCTTAGACTCTATTTGTGGACTTTCTACCATGCAATTGACACGTAGAGACCATCATTTCACAGATTGTTTCAGTGTTGAGCTTTCTACAGTTTTCCTGCAGGCTCTCACTGGGCTACAATAGAAGTCTATTGGGCAATCATAAATGCTTTGGAAAAACTATGATAAATGTGCTTTTCTGAGACGGGAGGGTCAGGGTGTATTCTTACCACAAACTGAATGTTGAAACAACAGTTCCATTTTAAACATAACTATTTAGCCGACAGCACTTCGCACTGTAAACGTCCGCACTCTAGCTACCTTGTAGACATAGTATTATCCAAATAGCAAGGATTACTTACAGAATTGAGAGTTGTCCCTCCGGCCTGGACCTCTTCCTCCAGTTTATTTTGGGGATGTGGAAGAAGGTTTCTAAAACTGTTCGGTTTATTACCGCTTGAAAGTCCATGACATCGGTGTTATCCAGATACCGGTACATCCAGGTTTTCAATGGCATTCGGTATCAACAGATCCCACTCCCTACAACACAAACTGTCCTCCTCTCTTGACATCTGCTTGCATCTCATGCAAGAACACCAAAAGTCCCCCGAAATTCTTGCTCTACCCTCGGCCGCAACTTCAGATGGCTGCTCACCTTCTTCTGCCTCTCTCTGTTCTCTCTTGCTCTCTTCTCATCCATCTCTTGGAGTTTGTGTCCGTGTATTCTGGCTCAAACCTGTAGCCAGTGCCGTCAGAGTTAAAGTATAATTCTTCATCTTCGTAACCATTATAAGAATTCATCGTCCAAGTTATATGTGCTAATAGTAGTCTACGTTGCTGCAGATAAACAAACGCAGGCAGCTCACCTAGATAGTTTTGTAAACAGCCGGCACTTCACGCTCCCCTCCCCCGACACATATTCCTCAGTGGAACAGAGAAAACAAGCCAGGGAATACACATGTCCAAGCCACGCCAAGCCCGTAAAAATGTTCAGATTGAGATACATTTCACAGGAGATCATACTGAGACCTGTAAGAATAAACCCAGAGACTCCCATATCGGAAATTTACATTTATCATATGTTTTCCAAAGCATTTATGATTGCCCAATAGACTTCCATTCTGAACTGATCAGTGAAATGATGGTCTCTGCGTGTCAGTTGCATGGTAGAAAGTCCGCAAATAGGGTACTTATCTTTTAAGGACCACAATGATTGCTTCCTTTAGACAGTTCTAACTTGAGTTGAGAAGTTATTATTCAAATGATGTTATTATTATTACACACATTCTGTAATTTTGTTTAGTCACTTTGTTAAGTGTGAGGAAAAGGCTGCAAGGCCTGGTTACCTATGTGCATTACAAAAAATACTGTTTGACAAAATCAGTAGACTGGGAACTTACATTGTAAGATGTTTCCTCTGTGCTTTTTCACCGCTGCACTTCCATCATTGTAGGGTTAGCTGTGCGTGGCAAAGCCATTATTGATGCACACTCGCAGTTAGAGGCTTCTGTAGTCCACTTCTCTTCCCTGCTAAAAGGTTTGGGATGGCCTCCAATACGATGAACATGCAAACGGAGGCAGAGAGGATAAGGGCGTAGGGGACGGCCTGAGATGGAGCCGTGATCTCTGGGAAGTGCAGTGCAAAAACACCACTGCAATAATCACTTATCACCAGAGATCTCGCAGATTACTACTTTAAATGGTGCAGTTCTCTGAAAACTGCTCAAATTAGTATGAATGCAATTCATTTATGGTTAATTATGCTCCTTTAGAGAATTATTTAGATGCAGTGGTATTTATGCTTGCTTGTGTCCGTGCACTGTACTCCACAAGAGGGCATCTTACACTCACCATTAGTGTTAAATGGCAGTTCAACACTATGCAGCCATTACAGTTTGGTTCCTGAAGTGAATAAATATGGTGGTTTGAATTAAACTTGATTTCATACAATATTGTAAAGACATTTCCAATGACTGAAACTGTCAACCATTCCCTGCACGATGTTGGCCCTTTACAGCTCTACTGTGTTGTACGTTGATTTTTAACAATACTACACATGGTCCAAAATGTCATCCTTGTCGAGAACTGTACACTAATATCTAACAGCGATTCGATTTGCAAACAATTAATGAAAATATGAGTTGTCAAAATGGGTACATTTTCTCAAAACCCCTAAAGTGTGCAACAATGTGTACTATCTCTTGTTTTAGTATCTCCACAATTGCCCTGCCAAAGAAAATATGTATACTGTATATACTTTTGGTGGTGATGAATATTCAATATGCTTCCATTTGGCATCCGTCAAAAGTAACAATTCTGATCTTGAATCTGAGATTCTTTAGATCTATGTAAGATGAAAGGCCACTGCAATTCCCTGTTACCTCACTGCCATTTGTGGTCTCTCTGGGTTTAATTTAACCTAGAAAGGAAAACCCAAACTGTGGGAAATATCTAAGACCCTCCTCGATGGTTCAAACGTAAGTATTTAAGGACCGTATGCTCATTTGTTATGGGTGTGTTTGTAGTCCAAGTCCACCAGACAACTCAACTCAAAACAAATCCTATAAAACCAGACTTTGGGATATCTGTCCAAAGAAATACAGAATAATTTCATAACTTTATAATTTCAGTCTGCAAATGGGAAAAGTATTAATATTCAAACAATTGTCAATTAATATTCAATCTTAGGTGCGATATACTGAATCCTCCATACCACACATGCTGCTGTAGTCTTTACGACTGAAACACTGTAATACAGAAGCTCCTCCCAGAGGATTTTGGTACCTCATTCAAACATGCTTTAGGTCCCAACATTCGGTAGCTTGTCATTCCATTATAGCCACGCATGAGTTTAACATGGGAAAACTGCTAGTGCGCTGATTATACAACAGAGGGCGCTCCTGCTAAAGCTTTGAGGATGGCTCGGCTACATTTCAAAGAGGCAAACGGTTAAGGTCACTTAACTTTACCATTGTCATATAATGCAGAATATTGTAACTTATAACCACCTAAGACAAATGGTACTTATTTTGATATATTGTGTTAATACACTAAAGTTTGAACAAAATGATCGTATGTAGATTACCTGAATATTACTATGACAGAAGCAAGTTCCTTGACAGAGTTGATGGATGAATCCAGGATAGCTGAGGGTAAACACTTTGGAAACAATATGGAGATATATATCTGCTTTGTTCCTTCCTGGAAGGTGTATGTGTGTAAGAGCATACACTACTATGCAACCAACATATGAAGTTAACTTCTATGGTGTTATACAACCTCTCTGTATTATTCAAATACTATCCACCTATAAGAACCCAGATGCATAAAATTGATTAGAAAATATTCACAAGATTAGATTTTTACAATACTTTCTGTGGTACATTATATCTGTCACCTAGAATACCACAACATTCTTAACAGGGAAGATTGGCTATACATGCCACTAGCTTATTATGGACTACAGTATTTTCTAACTTGATGCTCGGAACTTAGGGAAGGACATTGAATTGTACACAGTTGGTGCTTAAAATGTTCTTCGTTTTCAAAAGGCCTTGGATAATGGTAATTCATTCACTATGGTGAAAATCTGTGAAGCCATCTGAGACGTAACATCCCCAAAACTCCCTGTAACGTGCGGCTGCCTCGCCTTTTCAGACATCCTTTTCGGTAAGGGCTCAAGAACATATGGTAAGAACTAAGAAGTTAGGCTACTTCCAAAATCTTTTGGGCGCTTTGCAGTGATGTGATAGAGTATGTTTCAATGAAAGATACTTGCATACTGGAGGTGCATAAGGGTCACAAGTCACTAATTCCTATTTTTGCATTTTGTGATCTTGGAATCATGAGGTTCTATCAAGACTTCTTTTTTTTCTTCAGAATTTAGTTATCCACATATTCATGATCTTTGCTTGCATGGTGGTATTTTTAAAACTAACCTCTTGTGGTTAGACATTTTAAAAGATAGAAAATAAATAACAGTTTTGCCAGCTGGTGTGTCAAATCTTTGATGCTCAGTATCTCAGACCTGCACTCCACCCAGATAGAACAGTATGATCCAAAGCTCAAAAGTGATTGATCTGAGGATACTAAATCAATCTGACTCAATCATTCCTTTGTATGTATTGAATACGTTACGATCATTTTGCAATAGAGAAACTCATCACCAATATAATGTGTCTGGCGGTTAACAAAATAACCCCTTCAGTCTAATTTGACTCATTTTGGTCAGGCGGTTCGGCAGAGAAGACATGGAAATGAACCAAACATGAGAGAAACTGGAACGACTAATTCATAAGTGAAAATTAACAGCTTTTGTCTCGGGCCGTTTTGCACACACTAATGGGACTTTCATTTACTAGTTATCTATATATTATGGAAATAAGGCGTGGTCACACATATCACAGGGCAAACTTTCAACCTGTAGACTAAATTATGATTTGCTAGTCAGCTCAGGAATATGAATATTATTTAAGTTAAATGTTTCGTAACGGGAATCGTGAGCTTGGGATTATCATTTTCTCTCTGGCTGGAGAGCAGTTCTGAGATACTGAGCATCAATTATTTGACATACCGGCTTGCAAAACTGTTATGCATGTTCTGTCTTTTAAAATATTGAATCTCAAAAGTTTATTTGGAGAAAAAAACTCCATAAAGACACCTCCATAAGCATAAGGTAAAATTCAATGATCATGAATATGTGGATAACTACATTAAGCAAAAAGGAGTCAGAACCTCATCAATTCCAAGCTCAGGAGGTGATGGCATAAACTCGTAATATCCGAGGCAAACATTGTCGCTATACACTAGTAGTATTTACATATTCTAGACATGGGTGAGAGTGCATAGCATCAATAGGCTCACTGCTAACTTCATAATGGTGGAATTGTATGGATGATTGCCCAATGACCACACCAACCCATCTATATCCTACTTGATAGCTATCAGCAGTTAAAGCAAAAAGGCTTTGATAGGGACACAAAGGTAGACTGGGCCATGGGGGTCGTATGCATTTTTGGTGTCGGGGTAGAGGTGCATTAGGGACGACTCCTCTATGAGAGCACTTAACTGACTGATGAGAGGAGCCGGCTGGAGTGGGCACCCAACAATGTCTTGGGACAAGAGTACAAATGCAGAAAGAATAGGGCAGTGTGTTTTAGTGCTGTTTGTCCCCCTACCTGGCAAGCTTCATTGTGCTCTTTCTGCAAGATGGATGGCATTGTATTAAAATGATCCGTATCTAACAGGACCCATATGGTCCGGGGCATTTAGAGGGGAGGCAGGCTGCGTGCGGTCACAGTGAGCAGCCCAAGCCTTAATCCCTGGCTTTTCTAGGGGGGACACACATAACCCGGGCCCTGTTAGAGGTGAGCGGTGCATTTGCCTGAGAGGCTAATGCCGGGCTGGCCCGAGTCTCCTTGGCCAGCCACTCCAGTCTGGTCCATGACAGACAGCTCTGCTCATCCCCACGTGAGTGTCTGTATCGACTCCCCTCCAACGCACAGTTCCATTAATCAGTCCAATTTCCCTGTGGGCAGTGGTTTATTTCCGTCATCAAATGCCTGATGAAATCTTTAGACGCTGCGTATTAGGGAACAATCCCTACAAATAGCTGATAGTGTTAACCAGTCACAAGCTGTGCCGAGGCGTCGCTCAGCTCTAATTTGAAAGGGAGTGAGGTGATAATGCGATGTGTCATCCTTTTGTGGGCGTGCATTAATGGCGCCAGCCAAGATGGAAAATGACGGCAAATCAACTTCTTCCAGCGGGAAGGGAACAGTGGAGGGAGGGGGCATGGGGTGGAGGAGAGCCAAAGAACATTGACTGGCAAACTGCGGAGGCACAGCAGCCTTTAATCCATTACTGCTCCTGATGGGGAAGGTTTAATGCATCTCAGCCATAGATGGCATGCACATTTCAGTCCCTCTCTCTCTGGCTGAGCTAGCTGCTGCTGTGAGAGTAGTGTGGCATGATGTGTGGGATCCAGACTGAATGCTCTTAGTTCATTCTTGTCCCGTTCACTTGCTTTTTCTTGTATTGAGTGGATACGTTTGGAAATCTATAACGGGACCAAGCATGTTGACAATGTACGTATTGGAAAACACTCTAACACTTCACGTTAAGTTGTTCTTAATCAGTCAGTTAACACTGGTGTTGAGAAATCATTGTATTCGAATAGATAAACCAGGACACGGGGTTTAATTGACAATTCAAAGGTGCAAGCGACTTAAACAACAATGGAATTAACAGCGCCTTAGAATAAATAGAAATGAGGTGCAGCCTCAGGAGAAGTGGATATAAGACTATATATAGATATAAGAGTCTTAGGAGCAATGGAAATGCTAGCCATAGTGGAAACATTAACTGCTTTAAGATCTTTTATACCTAATGAAATATAAAAAGAAAACAGTTTTATGCAAACGTAGCATATGTAATCATAATTGTCAATGTTTCAAGCATAAGAGTATCTTCATGAAAAGGTTTGCTATTTGGGCTTTTGAGTGTGTTATATTAAAGGTATGTGAACTTCCTCCACAAGACTCGAGAGAGATTTCCATCTACTCTTGGCTGATCACACATGTTTACAATGAATCATATCAGCATCTTAGCATCAACATCACCTGTCAATAACAATGTCAACCTCTCAGGGCTGGTTTCCTGGACGGGGAAAGCCTAGTCCTATACCTATACTAGGCTTAATCCCTGTCCGGGAAACCCTCAATATCAACAATAACACTATTGGTTTTAAACGGCATTTGTAAGCAACAGCAGACTCGTCTTGACCTGCTAAACAGCTCAGAAAACACATTTTTTAAGAATAATCAGACTAACCCCAACCCTTGTTGACCTGAAACGGCATAATCAACAGTTGAGAAACTACATTACATCAACAGACACCAGGCTTGTTTTTACCTTTTCAACAGTTCAGAAACCACCTTGTATGAGGTGAAAGAGATGGCTAACCCTGATGGCTTGTAGCAACCCGCTCAGCAGATCGAAAACGTGCAATGTACCAACAAAGACAGATGAAATGCTGTAGAGTTTCAACCAACTTCCTGTACCCTAGGCCACATTTGAGTTTAAAGTAGGGGTGCAAACGGGTATGTGAGGAAACGAGTACTCGTAAAACAAACCCTAAATAATTACCCAAATATTTTTTGTAGGCATAAAATCCACTTTATTTTTGGGGTATGTTATAAGATTGAGTTCCAACAAAGTTTTGCAGCAGGGGATATTAAATTAAGTTAGCGCGATCCTACACCACCACTGTTTCCAATCGCTGACAGTTTTGTCTGTCAAAAGACATGGCCGACAGCGTTAAACTAAGTATTGCACTGCGCTACTTTGACCTGGATGAAGGAGGTAAAGTTAAATGTAAATTGTGTCAGGTGGAACTGAAGTATCAAAAAAACATTGCATCAATGTTGAATCATCTGAGGTGGAAGCACCCGAACAAAATGACCGACACCAGTCCTCCTGCAGGCCCACGGCAGGAAACGTTTGATATGTTCACCAGTAAGAAATGCGACAAGGCAAGAAATGACTGAATTACAAACCTCATTGCAGAAATGGTAGCCCTAGATATGCAGCCATTTTCTATGGCTTAAGACCATGGATGAATTGCCCTCATGGCTTATTTGGAGCCAGGCTACACACGTTGGGCCAACCTTAACTAAAGTTGAGAAACTTTACCATGACTGCGCCTCTTGCATCAAACGTGGCCCGTCGTTTGTTCCTTATGTGGCACTAACAACGGAGGTGAACACAGCTTATCTTGTCCAACCACCTATCCATCATGATTCCGGCCCACTTATGTGGTGGAAGACACATTTACCCCATCGTCACTCTACTGGCCAGAAAATACTTCTGTATCCCGCCAATGTCGGTCCCATCTGAGAGGGTTTTCTCAGCCTTCTGCCTTCTGGTGAGCAAGCTGCTCTCCGGACTGCTTCCTGAGAATGTCAATATGCTGGTGTTTCTAAAAACACCATTATCAAAATAGCCTCCACTTAAACTTGGTGTTGGTCTTGTTTGCACAATAATATGCTTTAAGTGTCACCCGTGTGCTCCAGACTTCGTCCTTCATCTCCTAAATACTGAGTATTGTTATTACCTGGTCATTTAGCAAATCGGCATAGGCTACCTTATTTTTTTTAGGCCATTGGCTATTCAAAATCCACAGCCTTCACATGTTGGCTATTACATACATAATGCAGCTATTGGAAAAGACTAACTCCTATTTTCCTGTCTCCACATCCACAAAGCAGCTCTGAGGTACGAGGGACACAAGTGAAGCTCAGAGTAGGCTCCCTAAAACATTGACTTTCCCCTAACCACCATTAAGAGACTCCTGTTGATGGCTTATTTTATTAATTCAAGGTGTTTGGACTCTGAGTCGCGAGCAACAGAACTTTTTTCATTTTCACCTGTGGCAGTTATTCATTACATTTTGTTCAGTTCACTTATTTATGCTGTTCCTCCTTAGACTACTATTATTGATCTTGTTTTATGATATGCCTGCCTAGTGTTATTTATGTTTAAACATTTAGGAGTAGGCTAGGCACACAGTCATAATGTTATTAGTGGAAAATAAAATGTTCAGCTGTCCCACTTCATTCACAGGACAGACTGGATCTGTTCCAGGTAGAGTCGCTGTCCAGTGCTGCAGTTTGTAAGCCTGTCGTGATATCTGTGGCACTGTCCAGTGCTTCCTTTCATGGATCATAAAGACCGCGTTGTGAAAAAAATGTCTTTGCCTCTCAGCTTCGGTATTGAGGCGGGAGAATGGATTTTCAAGCTGCTCAAAACATTCATTAACCTTATCTAGTGCTTGGACATGGACGTCTTTGACAAGTTCCTCCATTGAACGAATTAAAGATTGCACAGTACCATCAGAGACTCCAGATGCCTGTACTTGAGCGATAATAATCAACCAAATCATTAACAGAACCTGAATCTCCATGTAGTTTCAATAAATGTTTGCTGAATCCAAAAAAATATCACCCATGTTCGCCACATTTCAAACGCAATGTACGCCCTGGGCACAAAGCATGACTCTTTACAGCTTCTGTGCTGTACTATGCAAATGTTACATGTGAACATTTTCAAACCTTGATGTTATGAAGCCTCACTCTGATTTCCTTAACCCTTGGACTCTCCTTGGCAGTGCCCATGTCAATGCCATACACTGTCGTTTGGAGCGCCTTGAAGAGTTCGTCAAAGGCAGCCACAGCTATCTGCGCCACGCAGGGAACGGCCTTCTGGTCCAGGATGACGTAAAACTTCTGGATGCTGCTCTTCTGATCCAACTCTGCCAAGGATCGTTGCCATGCTCGTCCCCACCTAAAGAGTGAGGGAGGGGAAATTAGGAACACTGCTGTGTTTGTTCACACCCAAGAGACGGATAACATTTTCCACTTTCCTTTAGCTGGACAGGCATGTATACATCATTTAAGAGATATCGATGGCATGTTGAAGGTATAGTTTTATGGGATCTGGAGTGGACTGGTGTGAATTATTTTAGCATGGACCAAGTCTCTTCTACCGTTTAGAGGGCAAGTTCCATAAAAAAAACTAACAATTTGAGTGATCCATCATGTGATCTTTGCCTCTTCTAGGATTGCAATGCCACCATTGCAGTGAATAAATATTTGGTCAACCAGATTTCAACCATAAAACACAATTTGAATAATTATGAAATAACAAATTTCTTCCTATCCGTCATGAAGAGGGTGCGAGGGGGAGAGATACACACAGCTGACCAAGAAAGTGACAAATCATAGGTCAGTAGAGTGTTATTAGGGGTGAAGCAGCATTCATTAATAATTTATGTCTAGAACATACTGTGGCACACTCGTGGGTGAAAAGAGTGTCCACCAGGCCGGAAATAACAGTCAATGTCCAATATCAGAAACAGTGGTTTAATCACTGTTTCCGGGGTGTAACTGGTTCTTCTCACACAGAGTCCGGGGGTTAAGGCAGGAGAGTGGTCGGTAGACAAGCAGGGATCGATAGCCAGGCGGATTCTCAGACGGTCAGGGATCAGGCACAAAGCAGGTTTCTCGGCCCGGTCGGTCATATACAGGCTAAGCTTTCCTCGATCTCTCTCGCTCTCTCTCGCACTTTTCCTCCAATTTCTCCTCATGGGTCATATACCCCTTCCTCTATTTCCTCTTCCCTTTTAAAACCTGCCGCTCTCTTGCCCTATTGGCCCTGCCCGATCCTCCTAATGGGCTCAGCTGTCTCCCATCTATCGCTGATTGGGGCGGACGGCCGTCTCTGGGCTCTAGCGTCCACGTGGGGAACGGCACGTAGCACCCCTCCTTTACCTCTTCCCTCCATCTGCCACATACCCCCCCCCAGCTCTG
>OMOT01088126.1:0-28219 GCA_900312575.1 Acanthochaenus luetkenii | reverse complement strand
GAGCGTTGGTACTACAAAATAGTGCCTTTAGTATTGTAATGTAGTAATTGTTGTACTATAATAGAATGCAGTGGAGTAGCTATGTAAATATCCGTGTTAACTTGTTTCAGAGTCTTTCTGACCAATATGTTACGTTGCGTGCGTTATTTGACTTATTACTTGTTAAGCTCGTGCTAGAAGTGTTGGCTTCTGTCCGGATACTAACGTTAATCGTTTTGGGAACCTCAGAGTTTGTTTTATTCGCAAATAACATTAGCTTGCTTCAGCTGGATAATCGACTCTCTTAACTTAGCCAGCATCCGCTCCATATGCCATGATTTACCATGAGCAGTTACTGGCCATACTGGACAAGTGCTGGCTAGCAGCTAAAAAGGTAACTGTATTGTTATAAATGCATCTTACCATGGTTAGTACTTCTAAAACTGTTCTCCGTCCATAGAGAAGGTACCACAAAGGACCCGGATCAGCAGTCATGCAAAGAGGAAGACGAAAATCGCACGATTTCCTGGCTAAGAGCGCAAGCAAAGGACGAGGCTTGATGAAAGACAGTCCGTTTTGCTTCGGCTGTGAGCGGATGTTTCCAAACAGAATGTGGTTAGAGGAACACTCCTGTCCTGCTGCAAGCCACATCTGCTCCTGTGGAACGGAGTTTTCTTTATATGAAGACATGCTGGAACACAGCAGTACACATGAACCAGGGCACCAAGCGCTTCATCATCAAACCATAATGAAGCGCAGATTTGAGATGCACAAAGAGCAGGAGGAACAGCTCCGACGGCTCAAGTCGTCAGTGCGGGGTCTCTGGACTCCGCCTAGATTAAACACTGTGGCAGCACCTTCTTTTAAGTCACACGTATCCATTAGATCAGCTCTTATGCCAGACACCCACATGCAGTCTGCTCTAATTTCACAAGTGCCTGCGCTGCGTCCCTTTATGTCACAAGCATCTTTGCTCCCAAATCGTAAACCCCCAGTAATAGACATTACTAATAATGTTGCAGATTCAACTGCACCCACAGTGGATCTTTGGACACTTTATCAGCCAGTGGTGTTGGTGAAAACGGTGCATCGATTTGACAACAAAAAGCCATATAATTGTGTTAAGTGTGGGCAGTGTTTTACGACAAAGAGCTCTCTCACCTTGCACCACAATACTCATGCTAAGGATAAGGTTTTTGGCTGTATCGGATGTGGGATGCTCCTCTCCAGCAAGAAGTCTGTGCCTCGCTACCATCAGTGTAACTCACTGAGCTCTTCCCTCAAATTCAGACTCATAACTGCTAAACCGAAGAATTACAGGAAGCCAAATGAAGCTGATGGAACCAGGTGTCGGATTCCCTATACGTCTGATAAAAAGAGTCGACAGCCTCGTGTCACTCCCTCTAAGCAGCTGCAGTTGAAGAGACCCACGTACTCTGTGCCAAACGTTTGGAAGAGACCTACACAGGCAACCTCTGAAACAAATGGGTTCACATGTCAAGTCTGTCATATACCTTTTGAAACTGTTTATCTGCTTCAGAGGCACAAGTGTGTCAAAGCACAAGAATTTGTGGGACTGCAGACAGTATCTCGCAAACCATTAAACAGACACAGGAAAGTGATAATGGTGAAAAGCCCATATCCATCTCAGATAAATGGGGTGCCAGCTTCCGGTCACTTAAAAACAAACCAAGACATGGCATTTGAGCTGGACAGCCGGCTCGGTGTATGTCCTGTAAATGGGAACAGAGAAATGGATTCGGAAGATGACTGTTACATAGTTGAAAGCTCCCCAGCTAAACCTGCTCAGATGATGTACCAGTTAACCTCGTCCCTCCCTGTGATTAAGACATAACAAAACTAAAGAGGCACCCCCATCTTATTGACTCATGGGCAATGGACCAAGTGCATAAAGGTGGTGGTCTCCTGGTTTGACGGCATCTAATTGAGGTTCATCCCACATTGCAACATGAACACAATGCTTCCCAGCTTCCTCTAACATATTTGAGTTTTCAGTGATTTACACTGGGATGGGTAGTGACATCAAACTGTTCATTTTGATTGTGACGGTGGTTTGGTTTTGTTGGTGCAGTAAACAGTCGTCCAGTATTACCGGTAATTCCCCAAATGTCTAAATTTGTTGACCCTACCATTAGGTAAAGAAGTAAATTAGTAATGTTTAGTATTAAAATGTGCATGGTTTACTCACATTGGGTTTGGAGAGCCACGTATTGTATGATCGGTGTTTTCTTTCTTTAAAAAAAAATAAATATGCTTTGTAGTATGTTCAGAATGTGAGGCTGTGAGAATTGACTGCAATGCCTTGTGTGCTTACCAGCTTTGTCAGACTGAGTAGAATATGTCAAATTAAACTATATTTTGAAACTTACTGTGTGTGATTATGTGATAATTAGATTAGATTGCACTTCATTGATCCCCTGGGGGAAATTCAGGAACAATGCCAGAAAATAGGGAAAGATAATAAAACGCAGGTAATAGTGGACAATATAAATAATACAATATGCAAAACCAAAGCTATAAAAAAGGTAGCGCCTAGTGGTGTTGAACATTAGTCCTGTGCACTAAGTTGACTCCTGTGCAGGATTGAGTCCAACGATATAGTCCAGAGATCTGTGATCTCCACATGCAACACAGTGCAGCAGATGTCATGTATTTTCCTATAAAGACAATTTTGTTAACATAAGATATAACCTTTGTGTATTGGCAAAAAGTCAAGAGTATAAGCTATCAACCATTACCATTTTAGGAACAATACCATAGTGCAGTGGTTCTCAACCCTGCTCGAGTACCACAGCCCTGCTGGTTGATTACGTTCGCGTGGTGTCGCAGGTCTCGTTCAGCCCCTGATTCACCAGGTGAATGTAATGTAACTGGTAGGATAGGAAACCAGCAGAGCTGTGGTACTGGAGGACCAGGGCTGAGAACCACTTGGTCTACAGTACACACACGTCATTTCCTCCTGGTGATGAAGTAAGTGTCTTCTCTGTCCGGCGGTCACACTAACCCAAATCTCCAGCAGAGGGAGCAAATTCAAATCAAACGAGAAAGTGCTATTTTGTCTCCATTATTGATGCGGTAAAACAGGAATGGGAATCCTTAGACGTTGCCTTCAGGTGCTCCTCGTATGCCCCCATTTCCGATGTTACGGATACGACTTGTCGTTCAAGTTATTGTGGTCAAAAATAACAATAAAATAGACCCTGTAACAAATATGTTTTGTTTGAGGAAAAGTAGCACAGACCACTCTGTACTGCTGCAGAACGAGGAGAAAATGTGTGCCAGGCATGTGATTGATGTTTTAGTTTATTTGTGCACATAAGGTTTACCATCAATTGTTAGACACGGCTTCCATGCGTTATATCCCCTAAACGTCACATCTCGCCAACTCCAGTATTATCGGGAATTCCGTCGAATTTACCACGTTGTTGGGTCATTCATGCGCGTTCAACCCTTAATTGCTATATTTCCGACGGCACCTGAAGTCAGCAAGATGTGCGCGCTAACGTTAGGTGATTGACGCCTTCTCGGGTTGCTTTGTGTGCACACATATATCCAGTGAGCCACCGCCGCTAGCTGTTTTGTAATAGAGAAAAAGCCACGTCCGCTGGGCCAGTTCAGATAATAGATTAATGCACGTTTGTAAAGGTAAAAACAAAAAACGCCAAACAAATGCGCAACGACATTGCATGAGTTAGCTTGGAGCTAACTAATGCTAGCTATAGTTCAGTAGCGGTCAGTGTATTGCTACGCAAAGACCACTGTCCCACGCAGGCAAGCGAGTTGTGTTTACCACTATAGGCATCTCATTCGGTGAGTGATGTTGAGGAATTGGCAATTAAACGGTGATACCTAATGCAAGTCATGCGACCGGACATGGCCGTTAGCTAACGTTATGTCTGTGCGGCCTACAACGCTACACGTCGGAGCTAAGCTAGCAACCTGGCCTGCTACAAGACACCCGCCTGCATGCATTGTTAGTTGGTAGCGTGTATTGATGCATGTTTATGTTGAAGTTGTAGGGGCGGCCCTGTTGTGAGCGGTTGTTTAAAGGGCATATTAAGTTAAAAGGGCATATTAAATGACCCGATGGGCACAGTTGGGCGTTGGTGAGCATTGTCGTTCACAAAGCGCTTTGCTCGTGTATCAAAAGGACCCCAGTATGCCTGCAGGGGAGATGGGTTAAAAGACGGTCCGAAATTTGGACGCACTTTTTAAACTAAGGAGTGTAGCTTATCGACGTTAGCTGTTACATCACTTGATCTATAAGGCGTCGCAGCTACCCCATGTTGTATTGAAATATGTCCTCCAGATTTAGGAGCGGCGTATAGTAATATAACGTTATATCTTAATATAGTTATGTTATATAAGTTCAGAGGACTGCCAAAATCATCTATTTCCTTAAGGAAACATGACTGAAACTCACCTCTCTGTATAGGTTGTAATGAGGAACCTTTTTCAAATGGATGTTCTGGTTCTTTTGGTAGCAACAACCGTGCTACGTTTCTCTCAACCTAAAGCCTGGCAAAACGATGCATGTCCATCTAGTAATTGACTGTGGCATTGTGATTGTGTATGTCGGGGTTCTCACGTAATTTGTCCCAAATTGCATCATAACTTCACTGTACACAACCTTGCTTGAATCACAAAGATGTTACGCATCCAAATGTGAAGTCAGGAAACCTGATTTGTTCAATGAAGGACGCAATGGGCTGTCGTGGTTACCTGTTAACAGTGGTGATACAGCCAGCCGTAAATGAATAGGACAAATGGGCAAAACCTGCGGTATGCAGCACCTCTAGAGGTTGTTCCTCTGTTGGACACATTTTCATTAGTGATTTTCATGTGAAACATAATTACAATGTAAGGCAATGTGACAAACAGGCATTTTGACCAGATACAGTATATTGTGCTTTAGCAAGACCCATCAGTGGTTTTCATGAGTTGCATCCTCCTTGTCATTATTTAACCCACAGACTCTCGACATGGGGAGTAAAATGTCCTTCAGCATAGGGAGCAGTGACCAAAATTCAGTCGCTGAATTGTGATATGCCACCCTCTCCTCTCATTTAATTTAATACGCACTCATACTTCTACGGACTGCAAACAGGTAGCTAGCTAGAAAGACAGTCACCCCAAGCGTTATGCTGCATACCATAGTAGACCATAACCACATTCAAAGCTTGCGGATCTAGCCATGAATAGCATAAAACTAATTATAATGGCGTTAATATGCAAACCATGATACTGACAAATAGCTTTTGTGTTGTTTTTTATGTTTTATTGGTTGTTTTGTTTACAGTTTTAAGGAAACTCATTGATTATTCAGTGACAATAGGATTTTTTTCCCCCTTTCACAGATAGCTGAAGAAAATATATGCAGAGAGGAAGACTGCAGTCGTGACCTGCACTAGATGGGGAGAGGGTCAAGGAAAGAAGGACACAGAATTGAATCAACCCACATCTGAATTACGCTCATCATTTGGGCATCTGGAATCTGATGGCCGTGTTAATTCTGAAACAGTAGGTGAAGTTAATTGGCAACAGAGTAAGCACATAATGTCGCAGGTAACAATGGAAGGAAAGTCTGAAACTACAACTCTGTGGACTTCTACAACAGACATTCATGGGCAACCTGTGGTGGTTCGTAGAAAACGTGGGCGCCCTCCTAAGAGAAAGAGGGTGCGGATTGAGGCTAAAAATGACCAAAATCCTACAGGTCTGGATGCAGTTGAGCAGAAGGAGTGCAGTACTACAATACCTTGTACAAGTACCTTGGCTCCTTTGCCAGCATGCTTGGAAAACCACAACAGTGACAATGTACCTGACAGTGTAGACGGCCCCATAACCAGTGATCCACCTCACAATGAGATGAGTGGTCCTCACCCTGTCTCTGATTGTACACCAGAAAATAGTATTCCTGTGGTGCCAAAAAGGAAAAGAGGAAGACCGAGAAAAACAGCAATCGCAGCTTCTAAAGAGAAGATTGCTGATGCTGGTGCTGCTGATGCGCATGCTGATGAAGACAGTGGTCCTGCAAGGAGACTGAGGAGTAGAGGGGAACAGCACCCTTTGACCCCAGATGGAAATAAATATTCAGATGTCAAGGTAGACCTAAAGCAGACTCAAATGACTCCCACAGTGCATGTGCCAAGAAGGAATAAATCCAACTGTCATGGTATTAAAAGAGGTAGGCCTAGGTTAGCTGATAAGCAAAGGTTAGCTGATCAGAAAACGTTAGCTGATCAGAACATTCCATCAAAAGTGTCTAGACTTGCTGTTAGCCAGGAGGCCTCATCAATGCTGAGCAGTGAACCAGGCTGTGGAGAGAGAGTAGAGATAGATAAGCAGGCCAAACTGAACACTGACAAACAGGAGGCTGATGTTGATGAAAAGGAAGGACACCTTTGTTCCCAGTCTGGTGTAGGACCACTGCAGAGGACAAAATTGAGGGAGGGAGCATCGCCACAAAGGAGATTACGTTCTGAGGTGGCAGCCGGGCCTACTTCCCAAGTTATTCCTTCTCAAAGTCAGCACAGTCTAAACTTGGTAAGCCTTGATGAGTCCAAAATTGAGCATTCATTGAACATAAATGGCATTGAGGAATCCAAGTCACACAGCAGTGTTGACTCTCCACAGAATGCAAAGCCCGGTAGCTCTGATGTCAGAACCTCTCGTGGACCTGGACAACACCCTCAACCTGTTGGGATCCCGTCTAATGTTAAGACTGAGGATGTAGAGATGGAGCTGGATCATTTAAATTCCATGTCAGAGTCAAATAGTCATACATCTTTTCAATACAATGCCAAAACTACAGTAAAGTCTGTGTGTCCAAAGAATCGTCGAAACACTTTTGGGCGCAGGAGACGCAAGAGAAGAAGAAATGCGTTGTTGCAGAGAGAGCACCTTGCAGCGACAAACCAGGGCCATGAAGGCAACACTGAAGCTCAAAAAAGAACAGCCTGTGGTTACTCTGATAAGGAGGGTAGCTCAAGTGTCAGCTCCACTAAACGAAGGGGGAAATCTCTGTTGAAATGTAAGGACTGTGGTCGTACATTTAAATTTTTGTCTCAATATCTAATCCACCAACGCATTCATACAGGAGAAAGACCCTTCAAATGCCTTGAATGTGGAAAAGGTTTTACCAAGAATTCCAACTTAAATCTTCATCTCAAGACACACAGAAGGAGCAATGCATATCAAAAATGTCCACATTGCAAGATCAGATTCTCTTGCTCCGAGTATACTTCTCATATGGAGATGCACTCGCATGAGCTGAACCAAGGCTCTGAGAAGGGCAGGTCTGAAGAACAGAGCAGAGGTGATGACCATGGCAACAACGAAGATCTTCATACATCAGTAACACAAATGTGCCAGTATTGTGGGAAAACATTCCCCTTTCGGTCTGCACTTATAAGGCACGTGCGCGTTCACACTGGGGAGAAGCCATATAAATGTGATATATGTGGGAAAGCCTTTGGTCAGGCCTATTTCCTTCGTGTTCATGAGTTGACCCACTGGTCTGTGAAGCGTTACAACTGCACACTCTGTGGAAAATCATTCACTCATTATAGTAATGCAAGAAACCATACATGCAGATTTTCTATGGACAATGAAGATATTCAAACTACGAGACGAGTTAAGCCCTCACTATCTTACACATGCCACATCTGCAAGAATACTTTTTTCCAGCTGCAAGGGTTCAACAGCCACATGAAAGCCCACACTGGTGCCAAGCTTTATCGCTGTTTATTGTGTGACAAGCTTTTTGGTGTACTATCAGAATTCAATGCACATCGCAGTCACTGCAACCGAGTCAGAGGAGAAAGTGATGACCCAACTTCTGTGGTCAAGGATGAAAAGACGGTTGTATCAATACAGTACTCAGTGCAACAAAATGTGAATGTAGGACACAATTCATTTTCCCCTGTCACAGCCGTGGATTGTGAAACACACAGTCACACATCTTTACAATCTTCACAGACCCACCGCAAGAAACGCATTCCTAACTCAAAGAAACCTTTCCAGTCAACCATTATACCATCTCAGCATCCCTCGCACCTTGTGTCAAAGTTAAACAAGCTAGATAACAGATCCGACCCCAGGAAATATTTATGCCCAAGCTGTGGGCGATTATTCCGACACATGGGAAGACTCCGAGCCCACATGCTCACGCATGCCCGTGGTCAAAGTTACACCTGTGGCTGTTGTGGCAAGACCCTTGAAAACTGGAACAAACTGTGGCATCACCAGAGAATCCATAGACAGAGACGTGGCCGTTTTACTTGTCCTCAGTGTGGTCAAGGTTTTCGTTTTGTAGAGTCCTACAAAAGGCACATGACTGAGCACCCAGAGTTCCAGTGGATTCAGGGAAAGCCCAAGAAAGTGTCCCTGCCTTATCAATGTGAGCAGTGCAGCATCAGTTTTAAGACTCTAGATTTGCTATTTAATCACCAGATTTGCCATTCCTCAACAGAAGATGTACACAAGGACTCTGAATACGATATATCAATGGATGATCATAGTGCACACTTGAACAGTGGAATGGTCAGCGCTCCTATGGACAACCATATAACGATGTACCATCCTGAACCTCAGCAAAACAACTTCTGCCCTTCTTCATCTTCCCGAATGGACAACCCTCATGAGAGCCCCTTATTGAAATGTCCAGACCCAGTTCCTCCAGAGCCAACAGTGATACCCTTTACCCAACATCAGAGTCCTGACTCATGTAAAACTGTCCAGCAGCCCTGGAGTGCAAATTTGTACCAAGATAGAGAGGCCAGTCATGACAGAATAGGACACAATGTATTTGGAAAACCGATAGCAACTTTGAAAACTGCAAAAAGGCATGAGACCCAAGATGCTGCCAGATTAAATGAGTGTGAAGGGTCTTCTGAAGGCATAAAGTGTGCTGTGTGTGGTAACGCATATTCCACCATTTCAGAACTTTATCAGCATTATTTGCAGCACGCTAGAGGACAGTTGTAATTAACTAAATGGAGAGCGTCTGCCCCTACTGTATGTAGGTCAGCCCTTTTTCCTGACCGTATTGTTTATTACAGGGTTCCGATGGTCATGGAAAACAGAAAAATCATGGACTGGAAATTGTTTTTTGTGTTCTTTTTTGTCATGCCTGGAAGAGCTATTGAAACTGAAATGTATCTCAAAAGATTTGGAAATGTCCTTCAAATTTGTTCAGAATCAGTCATTCAACCAGTTATGTATAGTTACGTTACGTTTAATTCCCTAAGGCAATAATGACCCAACTAACAGATTTACTTTCTACATGATATACACAGAATTTACAAAATTTTGGGGACACTGTTTTCATTAAGTACACTGATCAGGCAAACGTCATTATCCCGTATGAAATATATAACAATGTATGCAGGCAAATCCCTATACCAGTCACAAAGGAAGAGATGTAGATCAAGAGAAGCAGACGAGTTACAGAAGGATTTTTAAGCCTTGACACATTTGAGATGTGGATTGCGCAGCTCAATATCAGGAAGATGTCCTTAATATTTTGTACATTCAGTGTATTTGTCGCTAGCTAGAACAAGACCTGGGACATTTAAAGTAGCTGTTCATCAAAAACATGAACTTAGATGCTGACTTAAGTATTAGTCAGCATCTATGTAAGTCAGAAATTGTGCTATATGTCAGTGATTAATCATGGAAAAGTTCATGTTTGATTGGAAAACATTTGTAGAAACCATGTTATGAAATGGCCACTGAAACATTTGACTTCATTCAACCTTTGTTGTAGCCTTACATTTTGAGGGATCTTGATTTTATAACAGCATTTTTCTCCCTAAAACATATGAGCAATGTAAGTAAAGTAGTAGATGTATATTTTTACACAGACTTCAAACATTGTCACCATGTCTCTTTTTACATCCATTCACTATATGACCAGGGTGAATTTGATATCAAAGTTGGTGTACTTTTTATCAAAACCATGTGGTCTATTCTTCATTGTGCAAGTCATACAAATACTCAAAATGTTCCAGAGGATGTGCTGTACTGTCCAAAAAGCTACAGTGAAATTGTTTCCTGTTTTGGTCTGTAACGGGCTTGTTTTTTCGGCTTTTTATATTTTTTAATACATATATCATACTATTGACTTCTGGCATGTATATTTTTGTCGCGAAGCCATGAAATGAATTTGTTGTGCTATGAACTTGTAATGTTGACATGATGGCTGAAATCAAATTATGCTAAATTTTACAGAAATCACATTGGCGAACACACATTCCACACTTAATTCATAATAATACATTTTATTTGGAGGCGTCTTTCAAGACAGCCATGGTTAGACAGGAGATTTGATGAACATCCATAGTTCTTGACTGCTTTTAAATAACTACTTTTTCATGCTTTGATTTCAGGCTTGATATAAGGATCTAATCGAATCATTTGAAAAAATGTTTACTGGACAGACACTGTTGTATATATTTTTATCCTTAATTGTTTTTGACAACAATAAAGGTCACATTTCTATGCATGTGATTGCTATTGTTTTTTTTACATCAAATGTTGTGCATAAATACTATATATATATATATATATATAGTGTATCTCTTGACACCTTTTGGTCTATGATATCCATGAGATCACTAGAAATGTTTCTAGTGTGAGGCTTTAATACCATTAGGCACTTCTGCATCCTGTATACAATGTTACTATCCCAGGAGATGTCAACATGCCACTAGATGGATAAGCTTACCATCTGTTGACAACTTGCGAGCACAAGTATTAAATATATAGATGGACTTCAAAATTAATATCAGTAGCCAAAAATGCTATGGTTCCTATTTGTCTCCCGTCAAAGTCAGTTAAGGAGCCGCTGCAGAATATTTAAATAGTCCACAAAGTGATCAATTTGAGTACAATGTGGTGTTCTGACAAGTAGTCAAATACATTAGTTGGCTTTGAAAGGTGTTTTATTTTCTTGCCAACAGGTGTACAGTTTCCTATCTTGGAACAAATTCCAATAAAGTTAATTTAGTTGGAGGCCATGGTGCTGCGGATCCAGGAGTTGTAGTTGCAGACCTTGGCATAGACACCAGGCTTGTTCCTCTGGGCACAGCCATAACCCCAGGACACCACACCCTGGAGCTGACCGTTGCACACCACGGGGCCACCGGAGTCACCCTAACATGAAACAGAGAGAGATCAAAAGTGATGTGAGCACGGGTGTTTTGAACTTTGGTCAGTCCACTTTGAAAGACAATGATGATGACTTGTATTCCTACCTGGCAAGAGTCCTTGCCTCCCTCAAGGAATCCAGCGCAGAACATGTTGGAGGTGATCTGTCCAGGGTAGGATTTCCTGCAGCTGCTGTCGCTCAGGATGGGGGCATCCAGGCACCTCAGACGATCGGGGTAGTTGCCTAGAGGGGAAGGAAAGAATATGATATATATGAATTTTGCCAACAATTTCGAACAGGTTTTTACTCAAATGTGTTTGTCGCGGTGTACTTACTGCCAGAGCTGCTGATGTTGCCCCAACCAGAGATCAGACAGCGAGTGCCTGAGCTGGCACAGCTGGAGGGCACGGACACGGTGCGGACGTAGTTGTTCAGGGTGGCAGGCTTGCTCAGCTTGATCAGCATGATGTCATTGTCCAGGTTGCGGCTGCTGTAGCGGGGGTGCCTGATGACCTTGGCAGAGTTGATGAACTGTTCTGTGCCCTCACTGACAGCAATGTTGTGCTCACCAAGACGCAACTGAATGCGGCTGGGGAGAGAGAAATAGAGGTGATGCTGGTGGATCAATCAAGTTTCAGCTATTTTCTACATTCAGCATTGCCAGATATATAAGGTAAGGCTGGGATGTGACTACTTCTTAGTTTATGACGTCTCTTAAAATGCAAGATCGTAAATTCTGAGCCAGTAGATGTTTACTCACGACTTGTAGCAGTGAGCGGCAGATACCACCCAGGTGCTGGAGATCAGGGAGCCTCCACAGAAGTGGTAGCCAGAGTTCAGAGAGACCTGGTAGGGCACAGAGTTCTTCCTGCACTCGTATCCTCCCACAATCTTGTCATCCTCGTCCTCGATGGGGGCAGCAACTTCAATACAAAAAGAAGGTGTTACAGTTGTACCTATTATGAAATGGGTTTAAAACTCATCACTTCATCTGGAGGATAGCGGCAACATAATACAGAACTGTTTTTCATTCAACTATAACATTAAATACAGAAAGTAATTAAGAAAATAAGCCTCGCCCCAAACTTTTGTCTCCATGTATTAAAATACATGAGCTTACATGCCACTGCGAAGAGGGTCAGAAAAATGAAGTACTTCATGATTGCGTTGTGCAACTGCTAGGACTACACAAGACTGGGGCAGTTGCACTGGGTCTTATATATCTAACCCGATGGCTCTTTATCTAACATTCTCAAGGATTTGTACTTTTCTGTGTACTGTGCACAATGATTAAACGTTATCTCCGCTGGGAAATGGCAGCATGGTCAAAGAGAGCAACACGTGGATACACATGGCTCATTCGTTGAGCGAATATCACATATGAATTTGTCACTTGAATTCTAATCTTCTGTACCCCTTAAGATTTGTATGTAGAAATGACAATACTTGTTTAATACTGAATAAAATAAATAAATAAAATATAGATAAAGATGGATTGAATTGATTATGATATTACTATGGCCAACTTAGAATAATTCGCTATTCACTGTGTGGAAATATTCATTGCAGTAATATTCTGAAATGTATAAAATGAAATAACTGACATTAGATATAACACAAGCTACACAACATGTCATAAAAAATGGATTATTAAGGGGCAGTGATCGAAATGTTAAGCTACAACCATTATTCCCTGAGATCCCATAAAGATAACGTCAATAAATCGATGATATGCCACCTGCAAGTGGCACCTGACCAAAATCTGGCTAATGGCGTTTTTTGCGCTACATGTTCCTAAGTTCGCTTGGTCCTGAACATACCCCTTTGACGACGTCACTAGAAAGCGACCGTCGTCGGTTTGTGTATCGGCAGGTGGGGTGAGCTAACCACTGCATCGAATGTGTTTTGTTTTTGTTTTGCCCCTCGTGCAGTTAGAACGAGGTAAGACGTGGAGCATCTTCACCTTGGTGATCAGGTGTAGTTGTCTTTCGCGGGCGGTTCGAACGAGGTTGCGGCTTAACGTGAACTCGGGACCTGTGGCAGCGAGTTAGCTAGCCGCACTGCACGATCAGCGCCTAATGTATGCGGAATGCGCAACCATTGCGGATGTGGTGCAGAAAAAAATGCGCATCGATGCGACAGAACAACATCGCTGTCAAATATGAGCGTTAGCTGTTTCAGTGTTTCACAGTGACGACGGTAACGAGAGTGTTGTTTTGTTCTTGCATTTCAGCTCTAGAAGCGATCCCCTACCTGGATGGTGCGACTTACTGTAAACCAGAGGAGCGTTTAGATGCAGCACTCGGGCTTCTCCAGTTCTACACCTTGACGTTGTTGCACTTAAGTGTTTTCATAAATGTATCTGTATCACTGAAAATGGCAGAAATTGATTTCAATGACTGTAGCTAGCCATACACGTCTCACTTGACCCCGTGGTCAGGAGCAGTATGATTGACTCGCATATGACTTGATTCATTTGATACATAATGTATTATTAATTTGATACATCATGTATTTAAGGATATTTCTGTATATTTGATATGCGGCGTCAACCTGTAGTCGGTGCGCCACTAGTACCCTAAGCAGGCTCATTATCATTTGATATAATGTACCTCGCAGTAAGTTCAGTCGCACCTTGAACTTCCATTAATGGGGCAGAGGCCGTCAGTAACGGAATTGGCCCGCCAGTCAGTTCTTCTGTAAACCAGGCCTGACTCATGACTGAGTACTACGAGGAGGGGGGGCTGCTGTATGAGCAATCGCCTCCCATGCACATCAAGGTGGAGTCTCCCGAGGGACCCTTTGGCGGGGGAGTCTCAGAAGACGGCTTCCCCAGGGAGGATGAGGACTCGGAGGGCAGCTGTGACCAGAGCAGTGGATTACCTGGCGGACTCCCCTTCAACGTGGTAGTGGTGCATCCCAACATCATGGCGCCAGGCATGTCCTCGGACGACCTCTTGTCCATTGAACAAAGTAAGCCCTAATAAGTAAAAGGCTATCATGGGAAACAGGATCCCACACGTCCTTGTTTATGTTTAAACTGATGCTCAGCATCTGCAACAATGTTTTAGCGTGTGGTCTTTGTGGAATTATTTTATTGCCAATGTACAGTACCAGTCAAAAGTTTGGACACACCATCTCATTCAATGGTTTTCCTTTATTTGTATTATTTTCTACATTGTAGATTAATACTGTAGACATCAAAACTATGAAAGAACACATACGGAATTATGTGTTGAACCAGAATATGTTTTATATTTGAGATTCTTCAAAGTAGCCACCTTTTGCCTTGATGACAGCTTTGCACACTCTTGACATTCTCTCAATCAGCTTCACGAGGTAGTCGCCTGGGTTGGTTTTCCAACAGTCTTGAAGGAGTTCCCAGAGGTGCTGAGCTCTTATTGGCTGCTTTTCCTTCACTCTGCGGTCCAACTCATCCCAAACCATTTCAATTGGGTTTAGGTCGGGTGGTTGTGGAGGCCAGGTCATCTGACGCAGCACTCCGTCGCTCTCCTTCTTGGTCAAATAGCCCTTACATAGCCTGTAGGTGTGTTCGGGGTCATTGTCCTGTTGAAAAACAAATGATGGTCCCACTAAGCGCAAACCAGATGGGATGGTATGTTGCTGCAGAATGCTGTGGTGGCACCAGCAAAGCACCATCACCTCCTCCTCCGTGATTCACGGTGGGGAACCACACATGCAGAAACCATCCGCTCACCTTCTCTGAGTCTCAAGACACAATGAGAAGGTGTGTCCAAACTTTTGACTGGTACTGTACATAAGCCCAGTTAGGTTAAGCAATAACACATCTAATTCAAGCTAAACACTTACAGTATTACAAAGTAGTAAAACATTACTGAAAAGTCTTTTAATGCCCTGACGGAGGCTTTTCTTGCCAAAATGTGTCTTTTGTGGTGTGTGCCACAAAATGTAGGTTTGCCATAACTAAAATGTGCCATAAATGAAATGTGAGTATTGAATCCAGTCATTTCTGCCCAATTTTGGATGTGCTACCTCACTCTTTTTTTGAGTAGTCGTATTGGATTGGATTTCTTTGGCTCAGCACTCCGCAAACACCAATTCCCTTGTTGAAGTCTCTGCCTCACACAGCACATTTAGCTTCACTTGATATTTATTTTTTTCTCTTTTTTTGGGGGGGGGCTATCCTCTCACCTCTTTCTCTGCAGACAGAGCAATGTCAGCAGCATTGGCTGCTGGTGGTGCAGGTAAAAGGAAGAGTCGTTTCAGTGGAGCAGAGCTGGAGGTGTTGGTGTCAGAAGTAACCCGGTGTGAAGGAGAGCTCTTCGGTCCTGCGGGAAGGCTCCGGCGACGGGAGAGAGAGCGCATCTGGGCAGGAATCCTTGAGAGAGTCAATGCTGTGTCCAGAGTCCCACGTACCCTTCGAGAAGTGAAGAAGCGCTGGGATGACCTGAAGAGACGCAATGGGGGTAGGCTGGCGGATGCCCGCCACCGCAGCTGTTACTTGCCAAGTAGCAGAGGGGCATCAATGCTTGGACGGCCATCCCACTCGAGCCCCAGGCTTCAACAAGCCAGGCAAAAGCAAAGCACCAGACCAAAGGCCAGTTTCCCATGCTTCACTGACTCTGATCCAGGTAAACATGTGTTGTCTAATTAATCTGCTATTTTTCTTTGTAGGATCATATGATTACAGATGTGACTATATATACTGTGTGTATATATATATATATATATACCCTATGTATATATATGGTTACTTTTTTACCAAAAAGGTTTATTGTTTTTCCTCATGTTTGTTTTTCATTTTTTGCAGTTGGAGGAGGAGAAGGATCAGAGAGAGATTGTTTGGAGAAAGATGAGGACAATCCTGAACGCGAGAGAGACGTGGGAGAACCAGAGTGTGATGCAGCAGAGAACAGCATGGAGGACAAATTGGGGTTAGCACTTGGTCTGGGCATAGGGCCACCCCCTCCATCAGAACGATGGCTGCCTCCTTCCCCCCTCTACAGTGCTCCTTTCCTAAATGGCAGCCCTCAGCCTAGTCCTCAGCCATCACTTGGAGCGCAGCAGGGTCCACTTGAGGCCCCACCACGCAGCTCATGGCTTGAAGATGAGCTCCGAGGGCTAGGGGAAGCAGCTATTCAGCTGGGGGATCGCGTAGAGAAGAGTCTGCAGGAATTTGGGGAGGGTTTCAGACATGACATGAGAACACTTGTTGCTTCCCAGGAGGCACTAGCAGTCAGTCTACAGCAAAACAATGTCCTCTTGCAAAGGCTTTTGGGAGTGCTTGAGGCACAACAACAGCCACAGCAACAATATCGTATTCAACAGTCACACCCGTCGCAAACATCCCAACAGCACACACCGCCACAGGCTCAGCAGCTACAACAATTAGAGCCACAGCAGCAACAACAACGAATAGAACCACCACAACAATCACAGCTACAACAGCAGCAGCAGCCACATGTAGTACAGCAACAGCCACAACAGCACCAAACGCAAATACAGCAGCCACAAGTCACTCAGCGTTCAAAGAATCAGTCGGCTGTAGCGGTGGTGTCTGCACCGTCACCGCCTGATATACATGGTTGTTTTCACCTTGATCCACCCACAGACATAAATGGAACTGTGCAGAGGCCACGGCGAGGAAGAGCTGTAGATCACAGGCGTAGAAGACGGCGTTGAGGGGATATTACTTAACAAAGACTTGAAGTACACCATGCATATTTATTTGCTGTTGCAAAATCTGACTTGAAATTATGCTCTTTTTCTATTGACTGTGTTTCTGTACAGAATATACTATAGACTTGAGTTTTTTAGAGAGAGTCTTGCTTTCCACTCCACCTCAGACATGTTTTTTCTTTGAAAAAGACTGGAGTCAGTGGATTAGAAACTCAAGCACATGAGACAAGAGTGATGGCCTTGACATTATCTAGGTTTCTCAGAAATACACAGGCTTGTGCTCAGACTCAGACTTCCTGAAAAACTGTGAAGTGACAACTTCACCCATGAGACTTTCATTGCCCGGTCGACAACATAGGTGCTGATGTTTAATATGCATGTCATTGTACATGCTTTGCAGCAGAGCTGTGAAGCTCATGATGCTCTTACTAGTTAAATACTGTCTGAACGCTATAGATACACTAATTACATTGTCATAAAGTAGGCCTACTTGTAATCTGCAGCTGGTACCATATATTGTAGAGGTATATAGCTATTGTAATTACCTGCAAATGTATGCTTGTGCTTTGTTAACAGTTTCATGGTACATATTTCCCGGCCTTGATTGGACAATAAAGTTAGATTGTGTACTGTTCAGTGCCTGTTGAGACAAACATGATGCATCTTACAAAATACCTGTTTTTGGCGATATTAACACTAATTGACCATATTCTCCCAAAGGGTTAGATGCATAGACTTCAGGTTTTCATCCATGTTTATGGTGGAATTTATAAAGCATACATCAGTATGTATATAGGGCTATTTATTATAATCTTGCATGCAGTAAGGTGGGTGTGTACGTAGATCTTTGCAGGCAAACAGCAATTGGCCGTCATCAGCGTACAATTTACAACATTTCATTGTGTAAAGATGGATTTATTTGACATGTGTAATTAAAACAGTGAGAGATATACGTGAAAAACACAAGCACCCTCTTTACGTCACATGTTCAAAAACCTTGGACTTGGTAATCAGCGGGGTTTTTTACTTTGAAGGTTTTGACCGGACGTCCGGTTTCTTTTTCTGGCTAGCGTGATACTTGTGCTCTAGACAAGGGGATGCATGGGTGAAACATGGCGGCTGTCGATCCATCGGAGTCCCCGAAACGGCAGAAAGCCCCCGTGGAGGAGGTGGAAACACCAGGGGAAAAGGTCGAGGTGTGCGAGTCGGGATGTAATGTAAAACAGGCAGGTATAATAACAAGTACACAATCCGCGGAGAGTCCCGCCGGTGGACGAGAAGCAAGTGGTGGCAACGACGGCGATTATATAGCCAGCCATTCTGAGGTTAGTGGCGAGCGTGAAGCTGGAGCTCACACAACGACATGTAATTCACTGGAAGGTCTGGCGCCGACAGAGAAAATGGCCCACAGCGCCGAGGTTCCTTGTAACGATCGGCGGGGGTTCGATTGGTCCGGAACTGAAGACGACGACGACGAGGAGGACTTGAAAACGCGCAAGGAAGAAAACGGGAACTCCGGTATGCTAACGTTGCTTATGTATATCCATACTAGCTTTAGCCTCCAGGCTAACGCTAGCTGTAGCTCTCACCGCCGGGTTAATTCACCAGCAACAGGAGTAACGTTAGTTCCCGTAATAAGTTATACTCCGTCAAAATGGGTTATTCTCTGTAATCTAATGGCGCTGCTCTTTCATTAGCATACCGTTTGTTAGGTGGCCGAAATATCAGCAACCACTGATGAGGTATGTCGCTTATTGTTATTAGTGGAATTATTACCATCATGTTCTTTTCTCCTCCAGACCACAATAACGATATGGAGAAACCTCCGGTTCCGCCGGATACACTTGAAGTTACCACCGATGCAGATGCGGAAGAGGTTCACAAAGAAAAGTCACAGTCTGACGAGAAGAGCACCGTACAGGATATGGATGACGAATTGGCGGGAGAAGTTGGTGGGATAGAGGATGTGGAAGAAGAAGAAGATGACGGTGACGACGAAGAGGCGGGTAGAGGAGAGGAAGCTGATACGTTTGCTAAACCGAGAAAGTGGGGTCTGCAGTGCAAGGAGTGTGGGATGAGGTTCAACCGACGCGAGACGTTCAATCTTCACCGCCACTTCCACGCGCACAAGGATGAGCTCACCGTTCTTACCTGTAAAGAATGCGGCCTTACCTTTCAACAACGCAGCAGCCTCATCAGACATCGAAGTGAGCATAAAGAGAAGGAGGAACAAGTCATAACTCCAAAGAAGGAGACGCACACAAGGGATGAGAGGAGTTTTAAATGCGCGCAATGTGGGAAGATCTTCTCTGCGGTGGGTAAGCTGAGGGACCACAGCTGCAGCAATGGCCCAGAAAAGCCGTACCACTGCCCCCTGTGCCGCCAAGAGTTCCAGTTTACGGTGTCTGTCGCCAAGCACATGCAATCCCACTCCCTGGAGAGCATCTTTACATGCCAAGAGTGCTGTCAGCACTTCCCCAACAGTGTGGCCCTGCGTGTCCACCAGCGATGTCACGCCGCCCTGAAACCATACGAATGCCCCGAGTGCGGCATGGTGTTCAAACACTACTCTGTCATGGAAGACCACCGTCGTAAGCACACAGAGAACTTGGGCTCTCACCAGTGCAATATCTGTGGTAAGACCTTCAAGTATAGCAGCCTGCTGCATCAGCATCAGTATCTGCACACAGGCCAGAAGCCCTTCCGCTGCCCTGAATGCGGTAAAAGGTTTGCCTTTGCCCAGAACATGAAGGCGCATTGCCGTCAGCATAAGCTGCATGAAAACAACCCCCCCTCTTCCACTGATCAGCCTAGCAAGCAGGCCCCTGTGTCTGTACACGAGACAGTTGGAGGACCAGGAAAGGAGAACACAAACCAGAGCGAGGAACCAAAACGTGTGTTCAACTGTCCCCTTTGTCCACAGACCTCCTGTACACCTGCTAACCTGAGAGCCCACATGCTTATTCACGAGACTGAGTATGACAAGCAGGACAGCAGATCCGGGCCTGGAAAGGAGGATGTTAACAAGAACTGGGTTAAAGGACACACCTGTCCCCACTGTCCCAGTACTTTTCGCGACGAGGCAAGTTTCTATGGGCATTTGTTAAAAGTCCACAAGTCTATAGCACACTATTTAGATAGGGTGAAAGCACCTGTACGAAAAAGAACTACTCCATTTAGTAGTGATAATGTGCAAGGGAAATGGAGGAGTGATGGCATAAGTAGTAAGTCATACAAGTGTTCAGAGTGTGGCAAAATGTTCCGCCATCGCTCAGTGTTAGAGTTGCATATGCGCATTCATTCCAAGGACAGGCCGTACCAGTGCAAAGTGTGTGGCAAGGCCTTTCGATTCAGCAGCTACCTACAGCAACATCTCATCATCCACACAGGCAAGAAGCCATACAAATGTCCTGATTGTGGGAAGGACTTTGCCTTCCTTCAGAACATGAAGACCCATCAAAAGCTGCATCAGCAGAAACCATTCCGCTGTACCAGCTGCCGCAAAGGTTATAGCGATGAGGCCCAACTTCAGCACCACATGTTGTCTCATAATGGTGACAAACCTCACAAGTGTGGCCTTTGTGACAAGAGTTTTGGATTAGCCTATCTGCTCCGTGATCACATGAACACGCATACAGGAGAGAGACCTCATCGCTGTGACGAGTGCCACAAATCCTTTTCCTGGTTTAGCAGCCTCCTAGTACATCAGAAAATCCATGCTCGCAAGCGTCAAGGTTTCAGCCAGTATAATTCCTTTCTAGCGGGCAATAGGATGAGGGGAAGAGGTAGCAGGGGAAGGAGAGGGGGTAGGTTTGCGTTGGCCTGGCCTAGATCAGTGGGAGGCTCAGGGATGGTTACCTCTCAGCAGCCACATACATATGACGTTCCTATGCTGAGAGATGCTGAACTGCACAGGAGGGCAGTCCAACCACACTCTCCCATGCTATCATCTCGCATGGAATTACAAGGCAGACCGCAGAAGGAGCCATGGCTGTCAGAGGTTCACCCTCCACCAGTCCAGTGGAAAGTGGATGGTGGAGAAGTAATGCCTGTTCCATTGTCTCAGCAGCCACATTTAGCACCACAACAGACACAGTTTGACAGCCCACCACAACCAGGCCTACAGCAACACCACCAGAGTCCAGGCTGGGTAGGTAGCCCTTTGATATCTCAGTCTGGCCCTACTTCAGTTCAGAGTTTAGAGTCATCGCACATGAAAGAGAGCACCGTTTCGATTGTCGGCTCCCTTCCATCAGCTGTGCCAAAAAGGTCCAGTCCATCAGTTGTGAGTGAGATTGAGCAGCACAGGCAAACCAAGCCTGTGACTTGGAGTGGCACACCTGCACCCACAGCACTAGCCTCCACTAGCTCTTTGCTATATGAATTTCCTGTTTCTCCATCCTACATGGAAGGGGCAGCACTTTGGAGTGTAAGACCTACACCACTATTATCAACTTCACAGAGCTCTCCAAATAAGCTTGGTCAAGAGCTTCAACTGCCAAGATGGTCTAGTGCCCCAGTGTCAGTGCAGAGGGCTGGAAATGAGCCACCCACACATCCTAAAATAGAAGACAGAGTGTGGGACTTAAGTAATCCTCAAGTAATACCGTTGACTGTTAGTCAGCCAGAAAAGCCATGGAATGGATGTGAGCCACAGAAACTGTGGGCTTCAGGCTTAGCAGGTGCATCCACCTCAGCTCAAATAGACCAAAGCAGCGCTATGTCAGTTTCAACCCCTGTATCTCGCGGGGTAGGTAGCACCTTGTGGGATTTCCAAACACCGCCAGGCATTCCAAAGACTATAAGCCCCTCTGAAAAATTAGGCAGTAGTCAAGAGTTTCAGCTACAGCAAAAGCAGGTGTCATCGGGCTGGGTCAATGTTCCAAGTCACAATGTTCCAAGTCAGACGTCCACTCAAAAGGTTCCCATCTCTATACAATATGAGCCCCACCGTTTTGCCCATGGGATGGGAACAGCAGTATGGGGTTTCCAAACGAGTCCTGTGGGTCCTCAAACCCTGCTCGCTGGGCAACTCAAACCAGGGAATGTACAGGAGCTGCAGCATCAGCCAATGGTAACGGGCACTCAAATAATCATAAATCAGCCTTCTCCCTTTTTCTCACCTCCACTTGCTCCGCTCCCCCCTCTTGCTTTGCCCGGCCCTCACCCTCTTCATTCTGTCGCAGTTGGTGCACTCCCAAGACCGCCACACCCAAATATATTTTTCACACCACAGGCAGTCATGAGTGAGAGGCCACACATGTCACAGACCCTGTCCCTACCTCAGCTTGCCCCACGGACAGAACCTCACAAACTTGGAGCCCGTTTGCCTTTTGCCCCAGAGCGGCTTCTTCAGTGCATGATATGTGGGTGTTCTCTTCCTCGGGAGTTGGATCTACAGATGCATTACCTGCAACATGCACAAGGAGAGATTTGACAATTTTACAGCAAAGTTTAGCTTTGTTTTGTTTTGATAATTTCTGTCCAATAGAGCCTCATTTATTTGAACCTCAGATGTCCAATTTGATCAGTTAACTGGATGGACATCACAAACGGAAAAATTAATGTGAAACTTTATTCAGTTGGTTGTGCACAATTAATGGAATTCTCATACATGCGATTTAAAGTTTTTCAGCTCCATATTAGACTGTACAGGATGTTGATTGGAATAGGGGGGGTATATGCATGTGCCATTGAATGAGTTTCACTGTCTTTTTAAATGCATTTAGGTTATCCAAATATTTCACTAGTTTAAACAATTTCTGAGGGGGTGCAGATTAGTGAGGTTCTACTGCATTTTGTTTATTGCCAATGAAGTTTAGGTTTAGACAATATTAGTACTTTTATAGTTATGTTCAGATGTCATAAACCATTTGAACTGTGTTTCTTCGTGTACCGTATACTGTGTGCCTTTTATGAGTACAGTCTGCATGTCTGCTGTCTTGGTATTATAGTTTGTGCTAAAGGTAGACTCAACAATGTGACCTCACTCCCAATATATAGAGAACTCTTTCTAAGATGTTGTAAAAGTGCTATGGGACTATGGTGCTCACAATTTACATGAACACATGTGTCAGAACATACCGTGAAAAGGTCACTGGGTACAATCCAGTTCAGACAGTTCTTTTCACATGGGCATTGGCCGGGCCCAAGCAAAAATGTTATTCAGTGAAATTCTCATCAATATGGCATGAGTTTGTTCCCAGCTAAAGTACCTGTAAACTAGGGGTGTTAAAGATACCATGTAAAGGTCACTTCACAGTAAGGGTTTTCTGTACATTTTACTCTTAAGTGACTAATGGGAACAGGGAGCAAGTACTGTTTTATTACATAATGTTGCTGACGTCAAATAGTGAATTTTGTAATAAATTCAACTTTGATTTTATGTGATGTTTTGTCGTTACTCCATTAACTTCTTTTCACAATAGTAAGGAAAACATGCAACTAATGCTATAACAAGTATTTTCTGCTCCATCAGAGTGAGTGAAATTAGCTAACTGTTGGCAATGTGTCATGACTACTAATGAGTTTCATAGTTTGTAGAGTTTAAACTGATTGCAGTTGGTAGCACCTAGCATCCGTAGTAAAGTGCTGAGTGCCGTGTGCTGTATATCTCTTACCAAGTACCAGTGAAGGGGCCAGGGCTTATAAGAATTACTACGTCAGAGTGGAATGTACCTATATTTGTAAAATGTAAGTCAACCTTTGAATACAAATCAATGTGCCTTTGTGAATAATTAATTATTTCCCTCCATAATTGTGTTGGGTAATTTTTAGTGCAGAATCCAAACTCATTTGGGTAGATTTTGTGTACCTATTATGTAACTATATATATATAATTATTACTGTAAAAATGAAACATGATCTATTTGTGAAGAAAGAAGTGTCTTAAGATTTAAAACATTTACATTACGTTACATTATGGCATTTAGCAGACGCTTTTATCCAAAGCGACTTACATACCATCATATACAGTGTGTATATATATATATATATATATATATATATATACATACTACATCGTATACATACTACATATACTAACATATACATCATATCCTAACTACATCATATACATACTACACACAAACGCATGTCTCTGGACTGTGGGAGGAAACCCCCGCAAACACGGGGTTAACATGCAAACTCCACACAGAAAGGACCTCTATCCATTGCTTTAGCATGGAAAATATATACACATTTCCCGTTATGTCTAGATATTGGATTGAATAAAAAATGTATTTGATTATTGCTGTGTTGCTCAATACTTGGTAGGTAAGCTAACTATTTCACATTCCCTGATTTGAGGGTTACCTTTTTACATTTATCAAATTGAACTTTGTAGCTGTTTTTCTCAATTGCTTAAAAACATTCTCAAAACTACACACAAACCCCACAACGTTAACTAATTTGTTCAAAACATTATATCATGTTTGACTGCATTAACACAAAATACGAATGTAAAGCACATTTCTGCGAACTAGTAAACAAATCAATTGATTAAGTCCCTAATCAAAATGGATTAGAACATTTCTAATTTGAATTCCGTCTCTCCCACATCTATTTATACATATGTTCATTGTGCAAATCCTTACATGCAAAATAGTACAAACAACAACCAATACACTGGCACTCAGGATCTCCTCATGAAAATAGGCATCCATATACAAATATCAATGTCTGCAGTTGATCCAAAACTCAGGCAAATCTTGTTTCCACAAATTAGTTACTTTTCTCATCACACTGGGACTGGCTTTACTGTAAACGCTTGCATTTGTTCTGGGTTTACTACAGTAAAGATATTTTGTCAAACCTGTGAATAAATATTGTTGATAATTATTTTGTGTGGCATAATCATTTGACTGCAACACTAAAGGAACACGCATTCGGGGTTGACCGTGTCATTTTGATGCAGATACTTGGTGTATTTTGTGTCTTTGTTTATGCACTGATAAAGATATATTTGAACTTGGTGTAATTGTTGTACACATTGACAAAATGGTTTAATTTTGAAACATGAGTTAAACATGTTGAGGGTCTTGGGGCCTTTTGCAGGTGAGACAGTGTTGTGGTAAACACTTGTTGTGGGGTTTGTGCTTACAGTTTTGAGACTGTGTTTAGTGTTTCAGGAGTTGTGTTTAAGCAGTTGAGAAAAACTAATACAGATGACTCAGTCATGCAAAGAAGATATGAATCCTGTTTTGTGAAATCTTTATATTTTCAAGGTCTGACACATTTTCTTACATTTTGTTTACGAAGATAGTGAACAGAGTAAAATAAGAGTAACCTGGAGAGTATTTCAGGAAGTGTGGAAAAGATTGGTCTGGCTTTGGATTTGAGTCTGGAAAACTGAAATCAAATATGTATGAAAGTCGTGTATGGAATAGGAAATTCTATGATGGGGAGTGCTTGTGTGACGGGGGGCTAGATGAGGGAAGGAGTATCAAGATGTTTTATTGAGGAAAACAATGTGTTCAAGTGTTTTGGCATATAAAAGGTTTCATATTCACTTTTATTGTAAATAGTTAGCCTATAAGGTGATCTGCAGGAAACCTGTAATCACTGACTGCAGATCAGCCCAAACTCCTTTGAGTCATCAGTCAGTTAGTATGAGTTCAAGTTCATTTATTTATATAGCCCTTTATCACAAGCATGTCTGTCTCAAAGGAGTTATGACAACTGATTTGAGATCAGTAGTTACTGTAGAACCATAGAATTTGAATTGGATAGAACAAACTTTCCCATTCAAACGAAGGTTCCAGGATGGTCGGAGCGACGGCCATTTGACTTCCATATATACCGACTTACGGTATAGTCGCTGAAGCAAGAGGTTTTGAAACAAAGACCAAAAGCAATGGAAAACTGGCGTCTTGCACCCGGGAGGCTACTAATGGATGGTTGGACCGATTTGCGTTTAATCGCTTTATATTACTGTTGGTAAATCGTCAAATTGTATTACTTAAAACGATAATCTTGTAACGTTACAAAGCGAACCCTTTTTAGTTTAGTCTACAGCCAAAGTGTGATATACTTTACGGCCTTACTGCCCAGACTTCCGTCACCATAGCAACTAACCCTTAAAATGCCATAGGCGCCATTTTATGGTGTGCTAGTCAAATGACCCCGGCAAACAGTGGAAAGTCCGTTCTATCCACGTCGTACACAAATGAAGTTGATTTCGTACACAAATGAAGGTAAACGCACATGCATGTCTTCTTATGTAGAGCAAAAACATTGTATATAAGCTATACTTTTGTCACACATACTGTATTTATACACAAATTATATAATGAACATGATTCCGATCAAACCAAATAGAGGTCTGCGGCACGGTGGCTCACTGTCGCCTCACAGCAAGACGGTCGTGGGTTCGAATCTCAGCCCAAGTCCTTTCTGTGTGGAGTTTGCATGTTCTCCCCGTGTTCGCGTGGGTTCCCTCCCACAGTCCCATACATGCATTTACACGCATTTGACCAGTAAACGTCGCCAGTGTGCGGGGCTGCAACCGGTTTCGAGACTCCGCCCATCACCACGTACGTAGGCGTGTGTAGCGAAGTGGCTAGCTAGCAGTGAGCGTTGTTTATTTTAAGGACACTGGTCGTGCGTCGCTCTCGATGGGCAATACGATTCGAAGATGCTACACTGTGTCGTGTCAGTTCAGTTAATTGTATTATCACATATTATATCCCCAACCCCTTTCACTCAGGCCAAGCGCAAACTGCGGATAAGAACAAGGACAACTTTAAAACAGTGACGTTAGCTAAAACTGTGGCCTAACCTGTTAGTTAGCTAACTAGCACTATCTACGGTAAGCACGATCACTTCCAGACAAAGTATTGCCACGCCAAGATGGACGACGCCACCGTTGCAACGATCAAAGAGGACGGAGGTGAAAACGAACCCAGAAAGTCTGACAAAAAATCCAAAAATAACGGCGGTACATCGGTCGATGGCCACATTGGCGGTAAGTATCCATGGTTAGCTAGCTATTGCCAGAAAGATGCGTTAACGTACCACCAGTGTGTGCAGACGCAGTCACCTAACGTTACAGTAACTTTAGCGCAGGCTGTTCCCGTTGGACAGGAAGCAAAATTGTATCTTCACTCCCAGAAAAAGAACCTGCATTGTTACGTTACCAATACCCACGTAACGCTAACGTACATTGAGTTGCACATTTTCCTCTAGGACTCGGACTGTAGTTCAACGAAGTAGCTAGCTTACGTTGCTTGTTGATGTAACGTTAGTAGAGAAAACCAAGCCACTCAGTACTATCCCCCTGTTTAATGTATTAAACGTGTAACAGCGGTGGTTATTATTAAGCGTCCATGCTTAACCCATTGGTTCACTGTAGTTATATCATGCTAATGTTTGCGTTTGAGCAATTGCCTGGTTTTTGTGTTTTAAAATGTATAGAATATACTATCTCAAGCATGTTTGCATTTAAGTTATGAGTGTTTTCGAAATCAAATGCAAACATACTACATATTCAGTAAGTATATACTGCACTTTAGAGTACTGATTATATATGCTATTACTATGGTCATATTGAAGTATATTCAAAGAATACATCGCATGACCTGGTCAACCTGTGAAACCATACAGACGCTTTGCCTATCTGCCTATATTAGAGAATTGTTTGCTAGCCAGTAGAGCGGCAGCTATCGATTATTTTAGTAATAGAGTATTCTACAGATTATTCCATTGATTAATCGGATAAGAAATAATTGTGCTTTATTAAAGGGCAATAATAATAAGTGTACGAAATAATTTCACTAGGTGTGCGGTGATCTGTGTATGGGTGTGACAGTAAAGTATCAATTATAATTACATTATAAGTATACAAAAGAGAAAATAAGACGGGTCTCTGAAAATGGAACAACTAATTTATTTCCTTTTTTAGAAAGATCTACATTTGTATTGCTTAAATTGCATACAATAATATGTCAAAACGAAACCCATTTAGTGCATTACGTACCATATTACATTCTGTGTTTTAAAGAAAACATTTTCTGAAACTTAAAAATAAGACATAAATTACAATAATATTAACACAGGGGTGGACAAATCGGTAGCCCGGGCGCCCGGGACAAGCAGATTAAGTGCCCGGGCTACCAAGTGTTAATATCTAAAAGCCCGGCGGACAAGTGACTAACGTAGGCTTGTCACGGTACTAACTCGGTACTTACTGACGGTACTAGTTTTCCCACGGCACCGAAAGTACCGAGTTTTCTATTTAATTTGCCACGGCACCGAAGGTACCGTGTTTCTTATTTTCAGCATTAAAAACAAAATCCTTCCGCACATGACCTGGCTACGATTTGTATTCGTCCGCCTGCTCTGCTGTTGCGAGAGGTAAACAAATACACGTGGAGAGCTGACGAAGATAAGCATGGCCACTGAGAGTAC
>OMOT01088125.1:0-16789 GCA_900312575.1 Acanthochaenus luetkenii | reverse complement strand
AAAGGAGTGATTGAAGGCTAATCTCTCAACCAATCTAGATTCAGCATTAAAGGTAAGAACCTCAAACTCAGGTTTGATTGGTTAGGATGGTCACTGTCACAAGGCATACTAGCGAATGTACAGAGAAAGGGACGTTCAAGTGAAGAAGAAAAAAACTGGAAAAAAACGGTCGCACCAGAACAATTATTTACACTCAGGTGCGACCAATTATATTTCGAGGTCGCACAGACAAAATTTTGGTCGCAATTTCGAGCCCTGACTACTAAATCTAATGTCTCACCTCAGCCACTTGTACCGTTGGACGCTGTGTTTTTAAGTGGTGGTGAAAGTCTTTTGTATCCGTGAATTATATTTTTGCTTTGCAGATATTGCACTCACTCTACTCTGCTTTTCTTTTCTTTTTTGGCGAAAGTGCATCCTAATACTGCTGCGTTTTAATTCACTCATTTCTACCAGGGATGGTACACAATAAGACTTTCCAAAGTATCTAACTGGATACTAGCCTTTGTATTACATTACATTACAGCATTTAGGAGACGCTTTTATCCAAAGCGACTTACATACATTACATTACAGCATTTAGGAGACGCTTTTTATTCAAAGCGACTTACATGTCATACCGTTGGCGGTAGCTCAACGGGAGCAATTTGGGGTTAGGTGTCTTGCTCAAGGACACTACGACAGATTTTTTTCCCGGGAGGAGCTGGACTCAAACCGCCGACCTTGCAGTTGCGGGGCGGGAACTCTACCTCCTGAGCTACTGCCGCCCATCACACCATGCACCACACTACACACAAACACATATATTTGCATGTCTTTTTTTTTTAACTTTTGGACTTGGTATCGGATGGAAAACAAAAATCAGTGGAATTGCCCATCCCTAATTTCCACGTTTCCTTCCTGCCTTTGCTTTGTGAACCTCACCTGACAGTGGGTGCGCTCCTTTTGGAACAGCCTGGGCACTGCCCGAGTGGCGAGGAAGGAGCATAAGGAAACATTTGTCGGCGGCAGGAGACAGCAACTTAAAACAAATGCCATGAAATATCTGTCTGTAAAACTTGATTCCTAAAACGTTCACCCCAATAATCTGAGAGGATAAAGCAAAATGGAGAAGCCAAATAAGACCTGCACAAAAATGACAAGGTTATATCCCTTACAATCCCAACTATGCTGCATTGCACCACACAATGCCAAAATAGATCACTTGTAGCCAACAGACCATACAACAAATAATAAAGTATACAGCCAAACCCAGGCTGTCAATACCGTACGGCGTAAAGTAGCCTAAGTAGTGTGGAAATGGATCACTTGCCAGTAGACCAAATGACGGTGCATGAAAAAGTTATAACCATACTGTGAAATACCTCCAGATACAAAACTCAACACAGGCACGCACAAACACACGTGCACAAGCTCAGAGGTAGTGATGCATATGGAACATTCACATTATCGCGTAAGAAAAGGTTTGCGCCATTGTGTTGACTAGAGATAATTGTATTTGCTGGCTGTCTTATGAAAAACAATCAAGCATTTTTGTAAATTATAACCTGTTTTGTAGGGCAGGGATTCTGCACATATAATTCCTTATGTAGGGAGCTGTCTGAAAGATCTTCACCCAATAAAATATCCATCTTTCAAATTGACAAATTGCAGTAGGTATTGGTGATTTTGTATTAATTTTGAAAGTATTTGGACAAAGACTCATTGTTTGATGTTTTGTCTCTTATTTGGGATGTCACTTTGGAAACTTGCAGCAACATGACTCATCGTTGGATTGACGACTCAGACCTGTGATTAATTTACTACAACCATGAACTCTACACTGTCTCAGTTGTTTAGAGCCAAGCATAGTGACATCTGAATCTGCACAGAAATACTTTAAAATGCAGCAAGGCTGATCAGAAGATCAAAGAATAAGGTATCAAGAGTCTGGTGTTTATGGCTTTCACACTTTAAGATGACATTCATCGTTAAGAATGTTGACTACGTAAGAAAAATGAGTCGGTTATTGAATGTCATCTTAATATGTACCAATACAACAACAAAATCTATGGCTGAACATTTTCAAATTGAATCAGCACTTAAATTGCTCAGTTTTATTTCATATCAAATAATACTAGTATGGAACCAAAACATCTAACAATGTTGCTCCAAGTAGTCATGAGAACATTGCAATTTGAAGATGGCTATTTTTCATTGTTCCCCACCTATAAGAACAAAATAATATTGTTACAAAAATGGTAGAGGAATTATTTGGAAATACCTTAGTGGAAGAAATGCTCTTGCTGGCATTCAGAGGCAGATTAAATGTCACATCCTGTTGTGGACTCTCTTATTAGGGCTCGGTATGCCGAAGGATCAGCCTTGCCCGAGGGAGTGTAGTCCTTGCACATCCAACAAGAATGCTAAAGATGAAAGCAACAGCACCATTCTGCTGGCCTTACGTGGCACTGCAAACATGGCTGACTCCAGTGGAAGGGGCTCCCGCTGCAGTTCAGAAAAAGACTCTGGCTACTCTGGTGAGTTGAAATAAATGCAGTGGAAATGATCAGAACGACAACCTGCTAACTTTTCTTCTCTAGAGCCGTTTCCCATAAACACACACATGCTGTTGCAAATGCTCATACATTGCCTATACAAGTCAGCACAGGCCTTGATAGTTGGATACCTGGATCTAATCATAGCCAGACATAGGCTGAATGTTTCTTCTCTAGAAGGAGACGTGTGAAGAATGCCTGCTTTAATGCAGTGTATCGGCAGTTGTGTCCCCACTATGACCTCACAAGTGACACCCCCCCCACACACACACACACACACACACACGCACACATCCGTCCCACAGGCGTCACAATGTACAGTTACGTTAATTGCGCCGCTCTCATACCGAAGACATTCAAAGTCCTTCAGCTGCTCTCTGAAAACTGTTCACCTTCTTCTCTGCTGGTGAAGATGCATCACCATCAACTGTTTCCGCTGCCACAGCGACTAACGTTACTAAAACACGCCGTAATTGTTCGCTTACTCATTTTAGCTTTCGATGGCGCTAGCTAGCCGCGAAAAAGAGTGATTGAAGGCTAATCTCAACCAATCTAGATTCAGCATTAAAGGTAAGAACCTCAAACTCACGTTTCATTGTTTAGGATGGTCACTATCACAAGGCATACTAGCGAATGTACAGAGAAAGGGACGTTAAAGTGAAGAAGAAAAAAACGGTCGCACCAGAACAATTATTTACACTCTCACAGGTGCGACCAATTATATTTCGAGGTCGCACAGACTAAATTTTGGGCGCATATGCGACGAAAACGGTCGCAATTTGGAGCCCTGACTACTAAATCTAATGTCTCACCTCAGCCCGTTGGACGCTGTGTTTTTAAGTGGTGGTGAAAGTCTCTTGTAGCCGTGAATTATATTTTTGCTTTGCAGATATTGCACTCTACTCTGCTGTCTTTATTTATTTATTTATTTATTTTTGGCGAAAGTGCATCCTACTGCTGCGTTTTAATTCACTAATTTCTTCTCTAGAAGGGCACGTGTGAAGAATGCCTGCTTTAATGCAGTGTATCGGCAGTTGTGTCCCCACTATAGCCTCACAAATGACCCCCCACACACACACACACACACACACACACACATCAGTGGGAGAAAATATCAAAGGACTAGTGGCAGCCAAAAGCCCTTGGAGTGCTGGCAGATGTTTTCAAAAGCCTACATGTTCCCGTTCTCTCCCTTTTGGTATCAGTCAGCCTTTCTCTCTCTGCTCCTGTCCAGACAATTGCTCAGACTCGCAGCAGCCTGATGTGGAGAACCAGCGTAGCAGCAAAAGCCAGCTCATTGGCCGCGAGGAAGCTCCACAGCCATGCCAGGGCCTTGGGCAAGGCAGGGCAGTGCAGCTCCCTTTTCTCCCATGGAATCCCATCCTGATGCCAGGGAACCGTGAGCTCCCACCCGTCTACATTATCAAGAACATGGTGCTCAGAAAGGTAAGAGAGATGAAAGGAGGGACAGTGAGGTCGGGGATGCACCAATATTAATATTTCACTGCTAAGGATTCTATTAAAATATGTCGAAATAAAAAGTTAGAAATGAGATGTGTGGAGATCAGGATATAGTGCACACAATTCAAAAAGGTTAAAATGTCAAATAATATATTAGACTGGGTGCAACAGATACAGAGTAAAAAAGAAATGACCAACACTCCAAGCATTTGGGCTAATATGTCTCCATTCATTCTTAAAACATGAGAAGCTGATGATTGCAGAGGGCTGAAACGTTTACGTCTGTTGCTACTGCCGTGTTTACATTAGTCCATACACTTGGAGTGCTGGTCATTTTTTAGAGTTTAGGAGTTGAGATAAATGGGGAAATTAAAGATATGGATGAAAGATTAAGGAAGACAGAGGAGAGATCGAGAAGGAACACACAAATTAAGGGGCTATGGAGGAAAACAAAAATGGGGTGAAGAGGTGGTGAAGAGTTGCAAAGTGAGGTAATTTATATTTCTATAAATACGGTAGAAATGTAGCTGCACGTAGGACGACGCAAGACCGTAAGAAGAACTGACTAGCCGACTTATTTTCTTCTACCTGTATCTGGTTGTCCACCAATTGCGGCAGTCTACTGCAGAAATCGCCAACGCAGAACTATAAATACTCACACACCTGTGCTGTAGCTACGGCATAGCATCGGCGCAGATGTATAATTTGGCCTTGAGGCTGGTGAGTGTGTGAAACAAGGTTATGACTGACTTAGAAATTTGAATCTGTGTGACAAATATCAGAGGTACAGTAAGTCAGGGTGACTGGTATGAGTACGGTGTATTTGAATGCTCTGTGGGAGCTGACCTTTCACCACTTTGAAGTCTTTCAGAACTTTTGGTGGGAGTTTTGATATTTTCGTAGCCATATGTGACGGAGTGAGGGGTTGTGATTTTCTAATTGCCCTGGGGTTTAAAGCTTTGCTAGTAATGCATTATCATATTGACAGTTTTGATATAACAAATTAGCCTGAGTTTTCATTTTGCATGTGCCAGAGACTTTTGGAGTAACAAAGGTAAATTCTGTCCTTTCTCTCCCTATTTCATACTTTTTCAATCAATTTATTCATATCACTCCTTCCTGTTTTGGCTCCTCATTTTCTCTCTCTCTTTTACCCTCTTCTCTCCCTCTCTTTCTTACCAGCCGGAGATGATCCAGAAAAGCGTTCAGCTACTCTGGGGAAATGACAAAGGGGAGACCAGTGGTTCTGGTGCCACCCATGTGATCCTGCTGCGGCAGCCACACATGGCCCCAGCCTTGCCTGCCACCCTTCAGCCCCACAAGCCCCAGTCCTGGGAGACTAATGGCACTGGAAGGAAAATAAGTGGCACTTACCTACCTATTCTCAGCTCCTACCCCCGCATTGCCCCACACCCCAGCAAGGAGCCGCTGGATATGACTTCATCGAGCGAGGACTCCCAGAACCTGAGCAAGAGGGTGTGCACCGAACTCGAGAATGATGGCGCTTCTGCCACCAGCAGTCTACTTGAGCAGCACCTTCGTAAGCAGCCCAAATTAGCAGTTTTAAGCTCTGGGTTGCCGAGCCCCTGTTCCTATTCAGACAGCGATAACCGTTCCTCCTCCAGTCCAGCTACTGTCTCTTCCAGCATGGGCTCCCAATCTGGCTCCACTCTGTCCCCCTCCTCTTCCTTCCTAGCAACCATAGGGCCTCATAGAAATGGCCTATCCAATACCCGCCACCACCGTTTCCTCAACACAGTAGAAATCTTCAGGCAATCAGGTCTATTGGACATTACCCTGCGCACTCAGGAGCTGCTGCGCCAGAGCAACGCCGCTGAGCGTAACATTGCCCAGCTGCGCCAACACACCCAGCTACTATGCCAGGCTGCCAGCAACTCCAACAGCAGCCTGGATGGCAACACGGCCTGGGGAAATCTCCACCAAGCCATGTCAAAGTCCGGTAGCTACCCCAGCCTCAAAATCCTGCAAAATGAGAAAATCACTTCTAGTCCAGACTCAGCAAGTCAACCAGAGAGTGGTTCTGTAGGAGATACCAATTGGTCAACTGCTGCTGAGAACTCTGATGTGACATCATCCCCGCTAAACCAGAGGTGTCCTGCGCCACAGCAATCTCACTCGGCACAAGGCAGGGAGCACAAGGCTAGTGGTAAACCCTCAGAGGAAGTCACATTTATGCCTCCTGACAGTTCCACCAGTTAGGATGCACTCTAGTGCCTTTAATGGGAGGATGAATACTCAGGGCTGGTCAGTGGATAACCAGATGCTATTATGTTTGGCTTTAAAGGTTTATCACTTGTTATTTAGGCCCAGTTTTATAGGGATCACACAATTTCTCTGCAGGTAAATGGAAGTCCAATAATGACTAGTTTTAGTATCCATTGTACATGTTTCTGTCCATGAGTAAGACCTCCAGTCCCAGTCGCCCATTGCATTTCAGTGTTGGAAATCTGAAAGTTGATCCCTGATTAACGCTAAAGTGCAACCTAATCCTCAAGTCCCATCCGATACCGCCAATGCAGTCTTTCTAAAAACACAGAGGAAAAGAAGGTTTAGGATCGTGAGCCACTTAAAGGATTATGAGAAATCAGAAATCTTTCCCCAGGAGATGCAGGGACTGGGCTTACACAATGACGGCTCTAATATATTGTCTTTTTGTTGTCATGCCAGATCAACTGTATTCAGGGTAAAGATGAATAAAGCCATCTCTTAATAGAAGTTGAGGAATTGTTTGTTTCCAGCCGCCAAGACAGTTTTTAGTGCCTGCCTCAAAGACACTGCCGAACACTGAAGACTGGCACTTGAAGGGAAAAGGAAATGGTGGAGGCCAAATGGGGCACTTCATGAGAGAGGACCTCTCCATAACATCATAGACTGCACGACACTGGATTTCTGCCAAGACTGTCATCCAAATGCTTTTCAGCTAAGCCTTGTAGTTTTATTTTTCACTCATCAACTTTTTCCATGACCAAGGCCCATTTTAATGCGTGTGCTATTCCGTTCACAAATGTAACTTGTGCGAATGGAAGCGGTTCAATACAGTGTCTTGAAAATAATAATTTTTACTATTTCCTCTTATATGCAGCATCTTTGTTGGATCTATGTTTGACTTTCATGGTATTGTTGTTTTTTGCACCAAGCCTCACATTTGTGGTGTTCTGTTAACTGGTCATCTGTTTAATTCATAGATGGACCACAATTTGCACTGTAAGTTTGAGAGATTAAAAAAAAGAGCATGATGTGTAAGTGTACGCAGATTAAGTGGTTACTGTACATGTGGTATGTGTATGATTTGCGCTTTACATCTGCACATGTACGACTGCTCTGCCAACAATGCACACATTTCTGAACAATAAAATTGTTTATACAATGTTCATTCATGTATTTATATGAAAAATGTACATTTTCAGTGTATCGTATGCAGGTATTATTTTTCAAGTTGAGTAGTCATATATTTTTTCCACATGACGATTGCTGTATACAACATTGATTTACTCCAACTGCTACCATGGAAACTGAAAGGTGTCACCAATGTTGTGATGCACAGCTGGGATATCTGGAGTTGACTCAGATTCTGCGTCTTACCTCTGCCAGCAATTGAAATGGATGCAAATTGTGGACTTGTATGCCAATGTCAAATACTACTGATTTAGCTGCTGATTTTCTTTTTGGGATGGAAGCAATAATTATCACTAGATCAGAAATAATAGCAAATATAAGTCAGTCGTGCTCATTCTGCATCAGGGTACACAAACACATTTTGGGCTGAGTATTTGACTCTTGGATGAGTAGTTCTTGAGGTTTCAAAGAAAAAAAGTAATCAGAGGGGGCAGTGAGTCGCTCCTTTCCAGTTTCTCTGTGTGACAGAAAATTTCTGGAAGTACACCCTCTGTTTTTGTTTAACAGGAAAAGCGGCATGAGAATTTTTTAGGGGAAAAGTGTGGTGTCCATTGGTACCAATACGACTGATGTAGGGGTGAGAAGTGTTTTTCAAGAGATTTCTATTCATTTTCTATCATCCAATAGATATTTATATAGATATCCTTACAATTTCAAGAGCACAGCTTACAAAAAAGCTAGATTTTTGTAAGCACAATAGGAAACATTAAAGGTCGGTGATTATTAGGCTATAATGTGACTATCGTAAAATGACCTTGCATTTTTTTTCAATTTTCAGTTAAATTGCAACAAATCGGAGCTTATTTTGTTTAATTCTGTGTGGGGCAGAAAAAAGAGGCTTGTCAGACCAAGCTGTTGGGGAAGCTATGTTGATGCTTAAGAACCCATTCTATAATCGTGCTTGCAAAGTTAACACACATTATTTTCTTTTTTACAAATACAGTATCAACAAGCAGTTGAATAATATATATGATAAAAACAAATATTGGCTGTCTCATCATACATCATAATCAGTAAAAACCAATCCCCTCTGCAGACTCTGAGTTGTTGGACACATAATGGGATCAGGTGACCTTTCCAAATCTGCTCCTCCAATTTGCTGCAGCTCAGCCTCTCTTTTGGGTCAGTGAGTGGTCAAGCGCCGGCTGACACAAGCGATGGAAACGCTAACAGATGGAGAGAAATATTCACCATATTCAACAAAATATATACAAATATTCCAAATCCTCTGTATGATAGTTATTAAATGAGGCAACAGTGAACATTTCATCCCCCACTCATGATGCAGTGCTTCTCTGGGCCAATCAGTAACAAATATGTCACCTTGTTTTGATGTGTACTGGGTGTTTCAAAAGTAGGTATAGGCCTACAATTTTTAATAGTCATAATAATGATGAATAAAGCTGTATAATTTTTGTCATTTTAACTTTCTTTATTTTACATGCAATTGATAGTATTATACATTTAAACATTTATCAATACTACAAATTGAATAATACGATTCTTGGCTATGTGCATAAGAAATGTATACCTAGTTTTGAAACAGGCTGTATAGGTTTCATTTGTCCCGCACACAATGAAATCGGGAGTGAGGGACTCTGGATGTGTCCATCTGTCCGTCAAAGGTGAAACTTGGAAGGATAACGCGTCTTCACACTTTGTTCCAGCATAACTAAAATACACTGATTGGCCTAATGGGGCGCTATAATTAAAGGTAAAAATAATTAATTCAAACATATCTCAGACACCACTGGTCTGTTTTTGACTGAACTTGGAGGGATGAAGCATTTTGGCACCTTGTTCCGGCATTTAAAAAATACAGTGATGTGGCCTCATAAAGGCACTATAAATAGGGTAATGGTCAACATTTCAATCTTTGAAAGTCCATAACTGCCACACCACCAGTCTGATTTTGATGAAACTTGGAGGGAGGGATGATGCATTTTGTTACTGATTGGCTCAAAGGGTGCCCGCATCATTCAGACAGCTCTACCCAGCATCCCTTGCATCTCCAATAGAGAAGTTTGGGAGCGGTGCGCATCCGCATAATGAGCAACCAGAGCCTTCTGTCAGAGTAATATGGTGTACGTTTTCTGGACTGCATGAGTATAAATAAACATGATTGATTGATGAGCTGTTTTGTGAAATTTGCTGGTCATTTTATACTATTTTCGGATCTCTAAACAACCAGACCCTGCTCACCTATTATTGCAAAACAAATCGCACTTCTGAATTATTCTGCTCTCAAATAATAATAACACTCAAATAAGCTCTGTTTGCTTTCAAATCACAGGTTCACAGGTTCACGCATGACCTCAGACTTACAAGTTTCCATGTGCAGGGTCAAAATGACCCTCATTGAAATCAATGGTTTACATTTATCTTCAATTTAATGACATACATTTTACATTTGATCTTGCAGATATGTTATGTTATAATTATGTTTATTGGTCACTTCAGCTGGGCCTATTTAACCCATAGAAGAAGAAGAAACAATTCAGGCCCCTTCTTTTTTACTGTACACAATATCATTTATACACTGCACTTTTAAAAACAATTCATTATTTGATGACAATAGTGATTTCTGCATGGACTTCAATACAACTTTGAAGGATTTTCAATTTGGCTACTGTGGATGCAACATGCTTTTTAGTATTGAAGAAAATTCAGACTAGGGCAAAATATTGTAATGTTTTGTGTATTTCATGAATAAAGTCCTGAAAAGCCATGGCCCAATGATAAGATATAAATATGCTTTGTAGAAGGATTCCCTGAACTGCTGCAGTGTTTAAAAAAAGCCTATGACAACATTCACACAGTGTTCTGAGTGCACACACAGCCTTAGTGTCAGCAGTGCAAATGTTTCCCATAGGAATCAATAGCCCCTTTCACACATGAATCCCGTAACGCAGCCATTCACACAACACTGGCCCAAAAATCAAAGCCCGAACTGACCAGAACCCACACGGGTCCAGCCTGAGCCCGATGCTCTATAGAATTATTTTAACCCGAGATCGACAAAGTCTGTCTGCGACCCGAAGAAGTCATAATTGTAAAAGTGCATTACAATTTAATAAACCATCATAGCCTATATGCTGTCCTAATAGTCCTATATGCAACTCACCTTGATATTAAGGCTCTGCCCATTCCAAGTCCGACACGACTCATCCAATACGTACAAAAATAAAATGAATATTGTTGACTAACTCACTCTTTTCTCATTTTTTCTTTAAAGATGTTTCATATATTCCTTAGCTATTAGGCTGCTGCCTGGAACAATGTGTCTATGCTTGTGCGCGCCTTGCTTATGGAAGAGGATTAGTGATGATTTTAGTTTAATATATGTTGACATTCAAGTCGAACCAAACTCTCTGGTCGGGACAGCCCTAGTCTTTGTATACGTACACACATGTATACAGTATATTGATATATGTTGTGTTACTTAATATTATTATTATTATTAATACTTTACTCATCATCATCCTCATTGGATTTGAAGCCAAGAAATGATGGTAGTTTTTATGATGCATTTCATTCTTCTCCTGATATTGAGGGGGACAAATCATTTTTGTCTCGGTAAACTGAGCTGACTCCTCTCAAGCTAATGTTTTGAAGCTAAAAACAAGACCGTTTACAATGTCACAGGAAATACATAGATTTCTCACACAACTGCAGAGCCTCTATTCCTAGGAAATAATAAAAGGCACAACTATAATAAAAACTTTCATTCTTCTTGTGGACATGTTGTGAAATGTTGATGACTTATCTAGAAAACCTTTTGTGACATTTCTTAGGGGGCTTGAGTCACGTTGCTGGGCTTCCTTTCAAGAGTGTAGGAGTTATACAAGTATGGTGATAAAACCTGTTTGACTACAGACACATTTCTTCACTTCTCTTTCATTTATTATTGCCACATACTAAAATACCATACACATGCCCCCGCCCACAACTACCATGAGTAATATATACTGTAAATATATTCATTTCCATATTTAAAGGGAATATTATATATTACATATATTATATAGTTGTCCCACCTGACTGAGGGTTCCAGGCCCAGTACCCAGCTTCATCAGTGCCCACCCTGGTATGAGTAGAATGGAGGAGAGGGTCAATAGCCAGCCCAATATGTACACCCAGGCTGGGTACACGTACCAACGGTTGAAGGTCAGGGGTTTGTGCTCAACTAAGGCACATATGAAAGATACCTGGGGAAACAGTAAAGAACAGGGTGGTAAGTAAGTAACTAAGTAACTAAGTAACTAACTAACTAAGTTACAAAGTGCTTCACATAAAGAATGCCTATATACAAAACATACACACATAGCAGGTAACAACAAGCAATGAATCAAATAAATGATAAGAAAGCAGACCTATAAAAGTGTGTCTTTAAAAGTTGTTTAAAACATTCAACAGATGCTCCCGATCTAATGTCTGATGGGAGGCGGTTCCGGTGGGGGGAGCTAAGACTGCAAAGGTGCGGTCACCTCTACTTTCTAGTCTGGAAAAGGGGGACAGCCAAAAGTCCTTCATTAGTAGACCTAAGATGTCTCACTGGGGTGTAATGGGTCAGCAATTCAGTGATGCAGTCAGGGGCTAAACCATGTAATGCCTTGTATGTGATCATGGGAAAAACAGTGCATTGCAATAATCTAAGCATGATGTAATGAAAGCATAAATGACTCGCGCCATATCCTTTACTGACAAAGACGATTTGATTTTAGCAATGTTTCTCAATTGAAAGAAACTGGGTTGAACTCATTTTTTGACATGCAGATCAAACTTCAATTGCGGATCATAAATATGATCGGGTCCAATAATCAGGACTTAAGCTGCAGTTAAGCTGCAGAAAGTTACAAGACATCCGCTTTTTGATGGCGGTCAGGCAGTCATGCAGGATGGCTATGTTACTAAGGTCGTTACTAAGGCTTGATGGATAAATAAAGCTGTGTATCGTCAGCATAACAATGATGGGGGAGAGACTGAAATATGGTTTGGTATTTGAATTTGTGGAGACGCTCTACGTGGAAATTGTCTTGACTTTTAATTGCAAAGAGTTTACTCAGCATACAAATGAAACAGGTTGTTGTAAACTGCAATGAGATTGCTTCACCTTCAGGTGTATATGATGGAAAGAGAGACACATGGCTGTGACAGTTCTGTGTCTCTAGCTACTGCCCATATTGTTATCTGAAGAATTCATCCTGACAATGAAAGTCCAACTCACCAATGAGACCAGGGGTGAGAGGTAGAGCCAGCAGAGTTTAAAGAATGGGTTAGGGCGCACGCCTGTCATGTCCTCTATGATGCCGTACAAACGCTCTGCCCCTTATTAGGAGAGAGGAGTTATATATAATGAGTAGATGTCATTTTATAAATGTAACTTTTTAAGATTACTTGTGAATGACTTTGTGACATTTAAAAGTGAATACCCACCAAATATCCAACCCAAAGTCAGGGATTCAAACACACAGAGAAAGAGAACGCAGACTCCATTACAGGCATAGTAGTCAAGCAACTGGAACACATACATTCCTCCCTGGGGATAAGAGCAGAGAGGTATAATTGTCATGGGCTTTTATTTCCTTTTATTGTGGATGTCAGCTAGTAACCTTGAGCTTAGCTCTCCAGTTTGAACTTGCTTCCTCATCAGGTGTGGCGTTCACTGCAGTGGCCTGACTGAGTGGGATGTGAAATGTGTTGGTCAGTCTGGAAAACATCAGTGGTCACCCATAATTGGTTTTCAGGTGAATGCAATGGAATAATAAAGTAATGTTTCCATTGCATACATTCTCCCATATTCACTGCGTAACCATCCAGTGTGGAAATATCATCTCAAACCCGTGTCTCTTTCACAAATGGTTTATGATCTCTGCCCTGTAGAAATCTAAGAATTGGTCAATCTTAGCGAGTTTGAAGAAGCTGTCAGAACTAAAGAAGATGAATGATTGTCAATGCTTTGTATGTTGAACTATGCCACTGTCTCGTCAATTTCTCTCTCATTGGGACTAACTAAGCTACATCAAGGTTAAATAATAAAAAGAATGACACAAAATACTGACCTCTGTGACCAGGATAAGTTGACAGAAGAAGCAGGTGAGGCAGAATAGGAGGAGAAAGAGTTCTCGTCGCCCTGTCCTGCGCATTACTGTGGGAAACATGTCTGTGATGGATGTCATCACCACTTCCATGCCAACAAACTATATAGAAAATGGACAACAAGAAAGAATAACTATATTTCCAAATTAAATGTGGTCTTCTGAAAATAATTCATGGGCATGTGCATCTTACCTGTGTGTCCAGACCCAAGAGAAGGAGCATGACAAAGAAACAGATGGCCCACAGCTGAGGCAGGGGCATCATGGCTATTGCCTGTGGGTATGCAATGAATGCCAGGCCTGGACCTGGAAGACATTGAAGGGGATGATAGACTGGTTACTTTCTTCCTTTCTGCCTTTACCGTTGTCATTTAACCAATTAAGCATCAATAACTTGGTCAAATATGCATCTATAATGTAGTGGTGTAGTGGCCAAATCCAGACAGAGTTTGGGGGCGGCAGTAGCTCAGGAGGTAGAGTTCCTGCCCTGCAACTGCAAGGTCGGCGGTTCGAGTCCAGCTCCTCCCGGGAACAATCTGTTGTAGTGTCCTTGAGCAAGACACCTAACCCCGAATTGCTCCCGTTGAGCAGGTTGGTACCTTGCATGGCTGCCTCCGCCAATGGTATGACATGTAGGTCGCTTAATGTAATGTGTAAGTCGCTTTGGATAAAAGCGTCTGCTAAATAATGTAATGTAATGTTTGATGCAGTTTCTGGTCTTTGAGCACAAAATGTTTAGAGTTCCCTGCCAAAAGACAAGTCACAGTCAAGTTCCATAGTTTGAAAGTAAGCATCAAGCATTGGCTGCTGCTAATTTAAAACTAACTTATTGATAGGGTGTAAAATAGAGGACGATATGGACAAACAGCAGATAAACACTCTCTGGTGTTGTCGCGGTGCATAGTGTAGGCTATACTGTATCTGGTGTCACTGAGTGTATTTCTGTGAGTGATCTTTCCATAGTGGTTGCTGCTGGTGGTGGTTCAGTGGTGTAGATCTATAAAGTCAGCATCCTTCTCCTCTGATAGACCTCTTCCTGGTAAAAACAATCAATGTTCCCGTATGGTAGTGGTTTGCTTGGATCGGTTGTAAAATGAATTCAAGGCCAACTGTAAAATCAGCAGGGTTTCCCATCACTCATGCAAACCAAGGAAGCTTCTGAAACGGAAGTAGAAATATGGACTGGCTGTGTATTCAAAGCATTATAAGCCTTAGGACTGAATACTGTACTGACACAGTACTCAGAAGTGGCCTTATATTGACTTAAAGTGGAAACCTCTAAATTTAAGAATTCATCAAATTCCTGTTGTCCACGGTGGACTAATCTTTATTTGTGAACATGAACAACAAGAAAACAGAGAGCTAAAACTTGATCCTGTGAATGAAGTAGGCTTCCTCAAAGAGAAAGATAAGGTACTTATCGTTCTTGGGTCATAGCACCCAGGGGGGCTACCTGGGGATAAGGGGACATTTATTTTGGTTCACAGCTGATAACACTTCTGTAGAATAAATATTATTTGGGTACAAAATGTCCAACATTAATATCCCCCTTGTTCATTGTCTTTGCTCAGCTTCATTCATTCCACTTCACCTATTCCACAGTGCAACATGTGCAGCAGAACAACCTCGCTAGGTAGCTACCCCACACACGCCCCAAAAATACTCTCTCCCACAGCTAACCCTTCCTAATGCTAATGCTAGCCCTAACTTTACTTTAACCTGAACCGCCTCATTGTTTTTGCCTGAACGTCACCTTTCTATCCTTCACCTGCTCCCTAACCAAATATTATATTATTTTCCACCCTGCTAGGGTCCTCACTAGGCTGCATGTCCGCAGCTTATTACTACTAGACTTACATATCATCATACCGTTGGCGTAGGCAGCCAAGGCGCCAACATGCTCAATGGGAGCAATTTGGGGTTGGGTGTCTTGCTCAAGAACATCGAACCTTCAACTTTGCGGTTGCTGAGCGGGAACTACTGCCACTCCACTGGTTAGGTGGCATCTTTCCAAACACCTTTATTCACATGGTTGCTTGTGTTACCTGACTCTGCCACTTCCTCAATGGGAGTGCCCTGCTCATGAGCCATGAATCCCAGCACTGAGAAGACAGCAAACCCAGCTACCACACTGGTAGCACTGTTCAGCAAACACAACCACAGACAGTCTCTGCAAAACATAAGAAAACAATTTTTGAATTGACAATAGCTTAAAACATATTGTTCACTGGCACATCTCAGCTCAATATGTCATGGCTCATATATGATGTAATGCGATGATACTTTATTGGTCTCCGAAGGACAATTCTGTCTTCAATTGCAACGCTCAAGTAAGATCAGATGTCAGTGTCAGCTACAGAACAGCACCCCTATAGAGCTGACAGGGATTATGTGTCTTGCTCAAGGACACTTCAGCAGGGCGGATGCTTGCCAACATGGGCCTTGAACCCATGTCATCCAATTGAAGAATCAGAATCTGTTTTATTTGCGAAGTATATTTGAACATACAATGATTTTTTTGGGTATAGTTGCTCACATAGACACATCTAAGATAACAAAAGTAAGTGTAATACAGTAAGGAGTAGGAATAAAATTTACCAAAATTATAAACAAATGTATATTTTTATATGAGTCCATAGTAGTGCAAGAATGTAAATATAATATAAAAGATATCAACATATGTATATCTGGAGAAGTGCAATAATATAAATATAAAATAAGAAATATAAACAAATGTATATGTACAGTATATCAATACAGAATAGTGCATGAGGTAATATAATATCCCTGTGAATATAACTGTCCCGAAAGGCAGCTTGAAGGATGTGTTGGCCAGGGTGTGATGGGTGGGCAATGATCTTGGCTGCGCGTTTCCTGGCCCATGTGTGGTTGAGGTCCTGGATGGATGGCAGGATGCAGCCAATAATCCTCTCCGCTGACCAGGTGATGCGTTGCAGTCTGGTTCTATCACGTGCCGTGGACAACCCAAACCAGACTGTGATTGCGGAGGTGAGGATGGATTAAATGATGACCGTGTAGAATTGAACCATCATAGCCTGCGACAGGTTGCATTTTTTCAGTTGTCGCAGGAAGTACATGCTCTGTTGGGCCTTCTTTGCAACTAGGTTGAGGTCCTGGGAGATGGTGGTATCCAGGAACATGACTGACTCAACAGTGGTGACTGCTGAGCCACTGATGTCAAGGGGGGGCAGAGAGGGGGGGCTCTTCCTGAAGTCCACAATCATCTCTATAATCTTTAGCGCGTTCAGCTCCAGG
>OMOT01088124.1:28611-40155 GCA_900312575.1 Acanthochaenus luetkenii | reverse complement strand
GAGGGGTCAAATAGAGCACGGGTAGTAGTGAGGGATGATGGGAAGGGTTGGGATTTGGAGATGGAAGGTTCTACGTTATCAACAAGTCTGAAGAAAATCCGGACGCTTCAATTTGTAACTTAAAGAAAAGCAAAGTAGTAATAGAATCTAAATTACTATTCAAGTAGATATGCAACTTCATTTCCAAAGTGATACTGCTAATCCTTGCTATTCTACCATCAAAAGTAGCAGTTGGCAATGTTGTAGACTACATCAACCCAGCTCGACAAATACCTAAACTGACTGTCTTACATGTTTGACAATGGATTCAATGTCTTGTGAGACAAAAGCTCACTTATGAAGAAGAAAGATGAATCACTAGAACTCCAAGAACCAAAATACTGGTTTCATTTACCGAATTATCTCAAGAGAGAAATTATATATATTCTCTACAGTTCTCTACACAACGCCGCTTCCTGTATTTGTTGTTGCTGCGGTTGCCGTTTGGTTCAGTCTGCTTTGTATTGTGCCTGCATCTGTTCTTTGTGCACTCCATTGTGGTTTTGGGACTAAATACTTTACCCTCTTTGTTTGCTCCGATTGTTCAATGTCGCTGTGTATTGTGACACTTAGGTGTAAAATACACTTTATAGTTTACGTGCTGCAAGTTAATGCGATTTCAATTGTTTTTTTAAATATTTCTGTAAATAAATGACACACTAGTTAGGAAGTAATCATGACTAACCATCGCAATTTTACGTCCCACAATTATTGATCATAGAATACTGCCACATTGACAGTAATTAAACATGTAATTAAATTTAGGATGTCCACTGTGGTTGAGAATAGTCAAGATGTTGCTACGAGATGCCCAAACTGCAGTAAAATAAATTATGTTCCTCAAAGTTACGACTAATACTTTTGATGAGCAGTAGTGACCAAAATATCAAGCAAAATGCTGCATGATTGGGGATGGGGGTACATACCTGAGGGAGAGAGGACGCCGTTGACTCCGCCTCCCAGGACCAGCTCCTCCTTGGTCTTGAGGGCCAGCAGCTGGTCGGCTGTGACCAGGGCAGAGGCGGCAAACTGAGCGCTGGCCTGGTCTAACGTCTTCGACATCAGACCCTGGATAGAGAGAGAAAGAAAATGGGTCAACAGGTGGTGGAGAGGGAGGCAGACTAGGCACTTTGTCGCCGACAGGACAGACTGAAGGCTGTCGGCTTGACTGACTACTGACCTGTCTGCTGTTGGCAGTGGCGGTGCTGTTGGTTTGCTGCTGCTGCTGGACTTGCTCCAGCTGCTGTTTCTGCATCAGGGCCAGCTGCTCCTGATGCTGCTGGTATTGTTCGGCCGTGAAAGCTGAGGGACAAATGTTGGAGAAGTGTTAAAAATGTATCGGGAAATAGATGCTCACACCTTCATAAATGTGTTTTTAATACAGTTTTATCATTTGGCTTATGCGTTTTAAAACTTAAAACAAAAAGTAGGAAACGGGCAGGCTCTCACTGGAAAGAAATGGTAATGATAAGTCACAATTAGGGGTGTTAACGATTAGTCATTGATCAATTAACAACTGTTAATAAATTTGTCGATGAACATTTCAAACGTAACGATCAAATTGAACTATGTGTCAAATGCGGGTAGGTTTCTCATTTGGCGTGTACATTTCAGAAGCCTTTTTCACTTGGGGTGTGTTAATTATAAATGAATACAGCCCTTTATATACATTCACAAGTTAATTACAATCTTCCGAAAAATAGACGTGGCGTGTATATTTAGTTTTTGCACTTCGTTACTTCCTCCAGATCTGGCGAGTGTGATAACATCTAACGGTTATTTTCTGGATATAAGGAGTCTCTCTTGGCAGAACATTTATTACTTCTGTGACAGTAGTGCAAAGAACACTAAAAGTGTAAACAGTACATTCACAGTACATTTCACTGGGCTGTCTGGCTTCATTAGCTCTACCGACCACTAAACAAAACTGTTTGTGTGTATTGTTGTAACAATGTTTTTATGCTGCCCTCTTGGCCAGGTCACTCTTAGAAAAGAGATTTTAATCTCAATGAGTTGTTTACCTGGTTAAATAAAGGAAATTGAATTGAACACTTTCTGCATATAGAAAAACACACATGGGAAAACATGGCTGCCCTCACTACCCAAAATGCAACACTCTTAAAGAAACAGCAAAATGTACAACGCTGTTGCACTGTAGAATTCTTCATCTATCAGACATTTAGCTGGTGAGCTAAAAAGTAAATTTCGGACCCTGACTGCACAATTCCCCAGCTTCCTCCTGAGCCCTAGTGCTTTACCAAACATTTCATAAAATGCCTAGTGTTTGCAAGTGAAAAATGACAGAACATCCAAGTTCTTCAACCCATTGACTTATTCGCATCCCAAACCTCCCAACTAACTGACCTGTTTTTAGTCTTTCGTCACTGGCTCTCTACTGATTATGAAGTCCTAGACATTTTAAAGGCATTACGTGGCCTTGCACGCCTTCCTGTTCTCTACTCGCAGGATACAGAACTTCTTGTCATACCATACATTTGAAAGACAACTTGGAAAAGGTGATATATTGGAAAAGGTGATATACTGGTTATCTCGTTTATTATACTCATTTGTATCTGTTTTTGTGTCCTTTCTGTAAAGCACTTCACAACAAATCGCTGTAGTAATAAACGTGAACAGATCAGATGTTCCATAGGCAGGTGTTTTGCATGCACATCAAAGCGTAAAACTAAACATGTAAAGTGTTTATGGGGAGACTAAGACAACTGCCGGATTGCCTTGAGCAGGAGTAGCAGCGGGGATCTGGGCCTTTAGTTTGTATTCAATGCTCCATGCCCGTGTCCACACAACTTGACAAATCCTGTGCTTCTCATTAATTAATTGATTTTTAATGAACTCCATGCCGATTTAAGGGGGTGGGAAGCAACGCAGCATGAATGCCAAACATTTACACCTGCGGAACAATACAGCCTTTCAAAATGGCACTGGTGGAGGATCGAAACAGCTAACACTATTAAACGCTCCCAGCAAACAAAAGAGGTAAGTCGAACACTGCCGCAGTCCAGAGTAAACGCCAGGAAAAAAACTGGAAAGAAAAGGAAGCCATCTGACAGTGTCATCCTGAATAATATCACAGATGGGTACTTGGCAATTACCTCACTCAACAAGCTTCGCTCTTTAAATGCCAGCAAGCCAAAAGGTAGGAGATGTGGTGTGTGGATGAGTGTGTTTATAAAAATCAAGTTGGCTGGTAAAACAGTGAAAGCTGTTAATGAGCAAAGAAACGCTGGTTTCCTGCTCAGCGACGTTGAGCGCTTCCATGAACGCAAAGGAACCAGCATAACAGAGCCTGCAAGAATCTAACCACTACTGCTGCTTTTGTATGCTTGTTTATGCGAGTGGTCAAGTATGCCTGGCACACAGTGTTTAGCGTGTGTATTTGAGAGAAGCCGGGCTACTCACCAGCAATGGGTGTGGGTGCGTGGGCTACCCTGCCTGGGGGATGAGTGTCACCAGGATGGCCCCCAAATGTGGAGGAGACTGGGCGTTTCAGGCCCCGGCTCAGCCTCCTGAATAGCGGGTGGGCATTGTCCAGCTCGTGTAGTGGTAGTGTCCGCGGCCTAAAGTGCCTCCATCGGCACGCCTTTATATTCAACAGTATCTGACTGAGGTCTGTGGAGGAGTGAGAGGAGTTGGAGGAAAAGCTTCTGTCCGAGGTATTTGTTTCTGAGGTACTGGCAAACTTGTTGGCAGCCGGCGAGCGCAAAGTAGTTGTAGGAGAGGGAGGAAGAGGCAGGTCGAGCATTTCTGGATCCAGTCCGTGGAAAACGTTGTAGTCTGTGTGTGCCCTGTCCAGCAACACCCTGGGAGAGGAGGACATGGTGAGTATGAGTGCCGACTAGGACAAACCAATAAAGTTAACGGAAGAATAACAACTTGGGTAAAGAACAGACTAATTTGAAACTGGGAACTTCTATCTTAATTAGTTACCAACAAGAGGTAAAAAAAGAAAAGAAAAAAGAGCCAACTGACCTGCCCCCTCGTCCAACACGTCGTCGGGCCATGCCCAGGCAGCAGGGTGGCACAGTGAGCGTGGTGAGGCTGTAGCGGTAGCGGGCGTCTGCCAAACCACCCTCACAGGGTCCACACCACGGCCAGCTACCCACATGTTCCTGACGCGTCTGGAAACATAAGAGACCAGATGATGAAACTCACTGAATTCACTCCTGTTGTCAGGGTACGGTGCACTGACTCTGGCACTCTATATGATTGTTTACTTGTAATGTTAGCGATCTAGGAATTAAATCGTATTCTACTATTGCACTGGATAGGAGCGTCAACTTAAATGCCTAAAATATTAGCATCTAAATTGCGAATAAAATACGATGCATTGGATTTTACCAGTCAATAAAATACATATATCATAATAATACAGTGAGATAATTAAAATCTGAAATCATGCATGCAAACTGGAACAAACAAAGACAAAGCTCTTCTACTGGACTCTGACCTGCTGGCCAGAACTTCTACATTACTCCAGACCCATTATATTACTTTGATATTAAATCAGTCTGAAGCCTTTCAGAGTGTCATTACATTTATCTCAATGTGGACAATTATTCCTACTCCAACAGTCACTTGAGACGAGCATTACAAGGCATCTAATCTCTACACATTGCTATTCAAATACCTTTTTGTTTTTAAACGATATTTTGTACATATTTGTTTCCATGTGGATGGTCAGCGGGCAGTGTGTCCCACATAACCTCACCACCGTAATCATGATTTACAGCCAAAGTGAAGTCCTAATGTGTTTTCTGCCTGAGCTGTCAGATATTGAGTTACTTACAGCGTAGTATTGGCAGCCTGCCTTCCTACGGAAGGCGTAGGCACCATCTGGGTCGTTCTCCTCCTCTGCTTCTGATGAGCCCGAGTGCAGCTGGGGACACAGAGGTCAGACAGAGGTCAATGGCAGGGCAGGATTTACAACCAGAAGCGCTCGTTTAAATACACTCCCCACCCACCATGTGCTTTTGCCATTTGGGTTGGATTTATCAGGGCAAAGGGTAGAGAGCAATAGAACTCATTACCTGCAATCATTTAAAAACCACCATAACAGTTGGGAGGTATGAAGAAGGCCTATAGTTCAGCAGGGCAGCCAAGTGGTTAAACAGTAGAGCATAATTTCAAGATAACCTTTTCCAGACATGATTATAGATTGTATTTGGGCAAAATGAAATTGAAAATTATCAAATACTAAATAGATCTAGTTAAACAACGGCGGCAGTAGCTCAGGAGGTAGAGTGCCTGCCCAGCAACCGCAAGGTTTAAGGTTTGAGTCCAGCTCCTCCTTGCGGAAAAATCTGCCATAGTGTCCTTGAGCAAGACACATAACCCCAATTACTCCAGATGAGAAGGTTGGCGCCTTGCATGGCTGCCTCAGCCAACGGTGTATGAATGCGTGTGAATGTGAGGCTAATTGTAAAGCGCTTTGGGCGTCTGAAAAAGACTGTAAAAAGCGGTACATAAATGCAATCCATTTTTATTTACAAACAAATAATGTCAAAAAAAGAAAAGCAAACTTGCTCCAATGCTTGACCCCAGAACCCACCCCAGTGAAATACCCACAAGCAATGACTTGATAAGAGTGAATGAAGCAAGTGATTGCACTTGGTCTGCATTAGGGGTGTTAACGATTAGTTGTTAATCGATTAACTGCCGTTAATAATTTGATCGATGACCATTTCAAATATAATTTTCTAACTATGAATTTCAATGTGATTCCAGAGTAGTGTGTGATGTCAATTAATGTCTGCGAGTGTAACAGTTAATTTGGATGTAGCCCTGATGAAGCCTCCTGCGTGAGGCACATTTGTTTTTCTGGTGTTGGATAGTTAATAAAACATGGGAGTTGCATCATATTGTGTGCGGTTTATTGCCTTCGTACAAGCACAGATTTATGTATTTTTCTAGGATGTGCATTCTCTTTCAATTTATGCATGTCTGGATGCGTGTACCCGTGTTTGAATGTTATGAGTGTACGTGGGTGTACCTGGGAGAAGGGCTCGTCATCCGAGCTGGGGAAGTCGTACTGGTTGAGGTCCTTGGCATTGAAGACAACGGGACCCGGGTGGTGGGGGGCGCCCGACAAAAGGGGCAACACCTTCTGCTTCTTCTCGTACTTCCTCTTCTGCCGGGGGACTTCCATCTTCTCGGGCTAAAGGCGGAAGAGGAAGAAAAGACCAGTGATTTACATTTCGTAATATTCTACATCATCTTAGAAGAAAGGCTTTAAATTAGATAAAACCCGCATATTCCCCGTGGGTAAATTGGGTAAAGGCTTATCATGCCCTACATATATATCTCTCTCTCTCTCTATTGGGTACAAAGAACTTAAGCTATGCACTAGTGATTTACAGATGTATGCAGTTAAAATATTTTTTGTGTGTGTGCCACAAAAAGTGAGAGCGATGTTCTTTCAGTTTATACCGATTGTGCATTGGAACCGAACAACCAATATTTTCCCCATCGTTTTCCAGACTTGTTGGGACAATTTCCAGACATTTCCTGGGAATTCTCTAATTAATTTTCCAAATATTTCCAAACTTCCAAAACATATATAGGAACACAAGGCCCCAGACAATGTGAGGTGATGGAATCACTAGAGCACATGGTTGCCTATGCCTGCACTAGAGGGGCCGAACCATGTTCAAAAAGAGTTCAATCCATTTTTGTATCTTATTTCTGGCAGAACAACAAATGTCATTGAATCCTGCTCAGTGCTCAATAAGACGTCTGCTGATAGTGACTGGGTAATACGACTCCGTATAGCTCTGTACCCAAACAAAATTCTACAACATAAATAATACCACCATATGACTGCCAACTAGGCCATATCCTTCTATAGCTTCACAACAACAAATGCCATAATGTGTGAAATCGTGCGTTTACCGGGACTGAAAAACAATATTTTCCCAACACTTTTTAAGACATGGCCAAGCTAATCTTTCATACTTTCAAATCCTGTTCTTGATGGTGGGTCTCACCTTGGATTTGTAGTCCTTGAGGTCCATGTGGTCCTGGTGTCGGTACTGGTTGGTGAGGGGCAGCAGAGGAATGATCTGAGGCCTCACCAGCGCCCGCTGCGCCATCACCTCCGCCATCACCTCACCGCCGAAGTCTGACATGACGTTTCTGGAAAAGAGGACGGAAAGAGGGTTAGACCAAACAGCTTTTAGCCAAACGCCACTGAAAAAATAAACACTGTTATTTATTTTAAGCTAGCGAATTGATAGCAGTGATCAACCATGTACAGGTTTCAAATCATTTAATTTGGCACAGTGGCGTATTTCTCCCCTCAAGAGAAATCAATGGAAAGTTAAACTGGAAACAGTGCCAACTAACACAATACCCTAACAAAGCAAAAAGGTTGCTTAAACTGTTCCCTTTTCTCAGTTTCACAGAGCAGTTATTGCCGTTTACCTTTACAGGGCAGCCCTGCAGTCTCCACCCTGCCAGACTGCTGTGAGGCTTTGTTTTGTTTCGTTTTACTTCTATAGTAATGGGAGTGTGTGTGCAGCCCCTGAGGCGAGCTCACCTCTTCTCAAAGATCTCCAGTGTGAGGTGCAGCAGCTCTCTCTTGCTCTTCTCCCTCCTCTTGACCATTTCCAAGATGGTGACAGCTCGGCTAAGATCCCTGCGCAGCTTCAGCATCTTCTCATACGATGCCTCATCATTCTTACGGTTCTGATCGTGGGAAAAGGAATAGATATGAGCAATACTAAAAGCAATAGTGAGCAATATGATATACAGTATATGAGTAATAATAATTAAATGTTAACTGTACAGAACTTCAACAGTGTTATGCACTTTACACTTAAGACAATCATAAATAAAAGCCATTTAGAGAAATAAAGTTGCCAGGCATTAATTAAATCAGAGTTACACAACAGGCAAACGGTACAATAAAATACATAATTATATGAATGATATGTTCATTATGTGTTAAATTATGTTAATTCAATGTCATGTTCCTCATTTCTAGAGGGAATCTATTATAACGCTGTTTTCAAAAACGTTATTCATCTATTTCACCATCATTTTGTAAATGTACGTTTCTAATTAAGGCTCATCTTATTTTTGTATGTCAGAAGAACGTGTTAGTCACTGATTCGCCTCGGAAGAGTGAGCGCAACTTCCCGAGCCTTATGAAAATATCATACTTAAACTAAACAGCGTTCATAATTATATTTGTGTTATGCCATGAAACAGGCGTATTTATGTAATGCTTCAATAAAGCTTTGATTGAGAAAAATAAGCAATTTTTAGCTGTTTTGTTATCTATTGATCGTTCATTAACGTTGGCGAATATCGATCAAGGAAATTCCCTAGAATTTGTAACCCTACTACTGACTGAACAAAAGCTAGGTAGCAACACCATGCAGTCAATAATGCAATTAATTATGGTGTGTGTTGTTCACCAACATGCTTTCAGTGCTTGACAGCATTAAATCTGTTTGTTGTAAACTACAGTACATCAACAAGAAACACCAGGTTTCAACACCAGCGTAATGCACTACAGCACCAAACAAATTGAAACCAAAACTACCGGTATACTTGGGCAAAAGTTAATATACATAGTCAATATAGGGAAACCCCTGATGTGTAGTCCAGATATTCAGAATTCACATTGGGATGACGAATCCAAAGAAAAACATTTTAGCACTGCAACTTTCACCAGAACCATAACTGGGACAACACAAGGACGGCTCTGACCAAAAAAAACATTAGCTGCCACAATGAAAACTGCAGTGTGCTTGAGTGAGGGGCTACCAACCTTCCTGGTTTGCATCTTCTCAGTGCGCCGTCGGAAGGCCACATACGGATCGCTGGTGCTGGAGCCATCCCGCTTCTCCTGCTTGACGTTGGGGATGAGCAAGCTGCCCTTGCCGACTTTCCTCTTGCGACTCCAGTAGTCGAAGACCTCCTTGATGAGCTCGTCGTCTTCCTTCAGGAGCAGTTTGGCCTCTGGGAGGCTCACCAGCTGACAGGTAAGGACAGGGATTACACTTTCATAAATAAGACAATGCATATTTACATGGTGGCAAGGATGAGAAATCTGTTGTGCATTCACGCTTATGCTGTCTTGATGAGTCTGTGTCAGTCTATTTGATGGACTTATTTTGAAGAGTTCATTTCCAAAATGTCATACATCCCCTTTGGACCAAAAGTATTACCTCAAATCCATCACAAAATATGGAGGACCCAGTCAGTACTTAAGTTACCTACTATCTTTATCAAGGAACCACAATTTGTTTCAATGGTGTTACCAATCATTTCCCCAAAGTAGGCATTGCATTTTTCAAAAGGTGGACATCTAATTTTGTAACAAAACTCATTCTATATTTGGGTAAGCCTTTATTTACAATTGGGTGCAACAAGACACAGATAGGGCCTACCTGCTGTCCACTGCCCTTTTCCAGCCGGTCGACCATCTCCTCAAACTGCAGGAAGCTGATCTCCATCTTCTTCTTCAGCTTGATGACGAAGGCCTCGTCGTCCGAGTCCAGATCATAGTCAGGCTGTTCTGTGTCCAGGCTGAAAGCTACAGGGAGGTAGAAGATGAAAGGGAGCTCAGACGCGGATAGATGCATCCATAGGCCAGTTGTCATGAAACTAGCTAGACCTTCTCTGCTGTGTCTCCCTAAAAAGTTTCGTCCTTTTCAGTCTTACTGTCTCAATTAAGAAAGACAAATATAGGCGCTCACCCTAGTTTTAACAGCAGAGGACATGACATGAGATGCCGTGTATTGATGAAAAAAGCACCAGACACTAAGCCTTTAAGAATTAGTTTGCTGGTACATCATCGCTGATCCCTCACCTTTAGTTATTCATGCAGGTTCAGAAAAGCACATTAAAAGTCACTTTTATCCAGCAATGTATTGTAGGACAAGAAATTCATATTTTTGTCTACAAGCTACTGTGGCTGGAAAATCCCACCACCATTCACCATCACCATTTTGCCAGCCAGCTACATTTAAGAAGGGGACGGGATCTCTAAACATGTGACCAACACAACATAAAATGACAACACTGACTCTAAAATGACAACACTTACCCAACGCATACTGCTTATAAAAAGGTACCGGCCAAGTTGTCTTGCCACTAAACCAATCTCATAAACACTAACAATATCTTTATTTCGGACACACAGCCGGTCCATATAATATAAGAACAGACAGACTATATAAAACAGCAGCAGTAAAAAAATATAGAATACAAATCCCCCCACACTCAATGCATCCCATTAGCAAAATGGTCACAACTTTAAACTTTGATGTGCACAGATGGAAATTATGATGCTCAGTCAGTCTGCCAAGAGAAAAAAATAAAATTAAAAAAATACAGAGCGGGGCTTGCCTCCAGACAGCATTCCACACTAGAAAGCCATTTGGTGCAGCCTTTAAACACAACAAACTCCAGCACCAGTCCTCCGAGTGCAGAAATTTAGCATGGGTGGAAATCAGGGTTGGTGCCATGCCCTACCCATTGAGCTTCACAGGACCTCAGACTACTGTCACACATAACAGTGGATATATGTACAATCAAACACTACGTCCCACCAGGGGCCCGGGATCTCTCAGACCTCAAGGCAGGGGACACACTTGTGGATTAACGGGCCGATGTACGCCAGATCTGCCCATCCCAACAATTGAGACTTGGTTGGGAATGTGATGGTCAGTAAAGATTGTTTGGTAGTGTGAAATGGTGATAGATTCAATCATAGCCAACCAAATCAACTCACTTAGGATGCAAAGTAAAAAGGAACTTCCTTCATTGACAGTCATTGATAACAGCGCTTTTGTGGCTGGGAACTATGGTTTAAGTGTTTAACCAACCTGCCAGCTGCTGCAATGACCCGGTTCAGATGGGCAGTTAATTGATAGTCAATTAATTGTTAACATCCCTAACTCAGACTGATATGAGACCCAATAGTATCCTATCAGGTGAGATTAATTCAAATAAATGTACATGTCCAGCTCTGAATAATTGGCTCAAAACAGACAGGCAGCAATTTCCTGTGTATTCATTCACACTGCCACGACACATTAAACTAGTTGTATGATTCAGCCTACCACCAAGCACACACAGCTACTTACAGAGCAAAGATTGCACAGGCTTAGATTAAGGCAATATGCTTTCGTATTGAGCAGCAGTCAAGGCAACAGAGTACAGCAGATAGGCTATATGGTTATTTAAGTGGATTATATGGTTATTTAAGTGGATAATACATCAAACTCTGTCTCTGATATCACAGTGTTATGACAAATCAGTAATGGAGCTCACAGCGGACGGCGTCTTGGATCTTCTTCCCAATTAAAATAGTTAAAGGTTGACATTTTCATTTCCCCCCCAAAAAAGAACATTCCTATTGCAATCAATGCTTTCTTTACTAGTGATTTAAAAAAAAGAAGTGAGAGGCTGATGTAGCAGAGACCCTGTGTTGGATGAGCCCACTCACGCTGTATGTGAATTAGCTGCTTTGGC
>OMOT01088124.1:0-21036 GCA_900312575.1 Acanthochaenus luetkenii | reverse complement strand
CTGGCAAACTAACTCCTTTCCACACACACACACACACACGCATGAATTATTGAAACAAACATCAGGCATGGGCGAAATATAAATAACCAAATACATATAGAAATACAGTTCTAAATAAAATACATTGAAAATAACCGAATAAATTAAAATAACCGAATAAAATGAAGACATAAAACATGATGAGTAAATGAAATTAAGAAATAATGAATATAAATTAAATACACAAAAACAAAGATACAAAAACGATAAGAATACAAAGATAGATATTAAATTCATAGAAAAAAAGCGAATAGGAAATAAAAAATTGAAACATGATACATACAAATATATACAAATGCATAAAGTTAGAAAGAGTAGCATTAAGGTCGTGAAAGTGAGTGCAAGTAACTCCAAATGTTCAAAATTCCATAGCAACATTTAATAATAAAGCAAATATAAATACCTCAAGCCCAAAAAAAAAAGAAGCCTACAAATAAGTTGTCCAAACTCCCAGATCAGAGAATCAAAATAATTGCCAATTTCAGTAGAACAGTAACTCATATTCTATTAATCAGTCTATTAAGTTGGTTAGTTGTATTTTTCAGTGCATGTTAAAAGTGTGTGGGGGGGGGGGAACCCTTGTCAGGGGTGAGGAGTTGCAAATACCATTTGCCATCATGGGCCAATGCTTCAAATATCAAAAGTTCATTGTTCTTGCTAATAGGCCTGAAAGAACAATTAAGATCCACTTAACTTGATGCCCACAACTTTGTATCCTATTATTCACCCACAAAGAATAATGTTCATTCCAGATGAAATGCTTCATGGGAACATGTTCAGCATAGGAACAATGTCGCCCACTTCTGGTCTGATAGGCAAAGCATCCCACTTCTGGCAGCACAAAATGATGGATGGGAGCATAAACAGAACATCCTGCACATGCCATTTGGTGGACATTTATCCAGAACATCTTACAGCACAATTTTTAGTATAGGTGAACACAGTTGACAATGTTAGTACCATGCTTAACTCACTGACCTGCAGGTTGAATAGGTATCAAGTTGATTTGGGATCAGCTTTTTCCATTTCCCCATGAATTTGGGGGATGGAGGACTGACGTTGGGTTAGTACTTAAGAGGAAGCTATACCCCCAGAGCTATATAACATTACACAACAACTCGATATAACATTTTAAAAAGCATGAAGGCATCTTACCTGGAGATGACATTGGGTTTAGCCAGGATCCACCCAGGGGAATTTAGGCTTCTTTTCTTTTCTTTCCATCATAACATTCAGTGACTGTTTCGTGAGGACCTGAGAGCACAAGGAAAGAACGACCAGGGCATTTAATAAAAATGCCATACTTTGTGATAGTCTGTCACAACAAATCAGTTACAGAATAAAATGAAAACAACAAATGTATGCAGATGAGATTAAAAAACCCAAAGGACTTGCAAACAAAATTAGTTTGAGGTGAATCAGTGAACCGAAACAAGTTCTACTCCGCCAACCAAGTTGGAAGGAGGTAATGTTTTCACCCCCATCTGTCTGCAAGATGTCTCAAAAAGTTACAAATGGTGATCCGGATCTGGATTTTCACAACCAGATAAGTTTTTATTTTTATTTTTATAACTTGTGCTGCATTCATGTACTGGTAGGAAAGTCAGACTCCAGGACTTCCAAGTCAGCTGCTAAACAGCGGTGCATTCACATGCATTCAACAAAAAACAAAAATCCGACAAATTACACACCATATTCTGTATAGTAGAAATATGTTTTATCCTATCGAATAAATCATCCCACAACCCCCAAAATGTATTTTGCGACCATCTGGGGGTCCTGAACCCGTTTGAGAACCACTGAAATAAAGGATAGTTTCAGAAATGTGGGAGCATTGGAAGCAGTGTTAGCGTTCCTCAAAATTAAGTTATTTTTCCATCGGCCTTTCACTCGTTCATATGCCATTGCCAGAACCTCTGAAAGCGTTAGCTCCGTTTGTGCTGGAAAAACAGGACCCTCTTCCTGTTTTTGTGCCATAAAGAAATCCAGCAAATTTCCGGTGAAATACAACACGGTGGCACACAATGTAAAAATGCACTGTAGAGGTCGGTAGAGGATGGCAATTCTCGATGATGGTCTTGTTTGTTTACTGTAATTTTACTTATGTCTCAAAATTAATGGCAATGATTTTATTGATTTCAAAATGATACACACAGCACCTTTAATTGGGCTATCTACACAACGACAATCTGTATAACACTGTGTAGATGTATACCAGCTCACAGCTGGAATAAAACATTCTCGATTGTTTGTGCTAGGGACCATTTTACATCTTAGGTGCTTATCTGACGCTCTTATCCAGAGCAATTTACATTGAGTGAAACTGTTTAGTAACAGTAAATTCCCCGATCACCAAAATTAAGCGCAGCCAAATGTAAGAAGTGCAAATGTCCGGGACTTGGGAGTCCACAGAAAAAGCAGGTAAAAGTGACGCGCTAACAGGAGAGATGGAAAGGAGTTTCTCTCTCCTTGTGGTCGTTGGTGAACTTGACCTCTACTCTGCTTAATAGACTTATTAGAAAGAGTCCACCTCTTTTAGCCTACATTGAGTGCCAAGCGGGTGGGGTTTGTCCCGCAGGACAGCACGGTTAGTGCCATAGGGTTTACACAATCACAGGAAAGTATTGGAAATTCGAATTAGTATACTTTTCTGTAATTTACAACTTACCTGAACTGACATGATGTAGTCAACCCCACCCATCTGGTGCTCCAAGCAGATCTAAAACAAATGCCTGCCTGGATGAGGCAGCTCTAACCCCGAGTGCAGGTCTCCTCAACTTAATCTTTAAGGGAGGCCGTATCAATTCTAAATGTATTCACCCGTTGAGTCCATGTAGGGAGCGGATGGGTGCTCTGGGGAGGGGGGCAGGTTGGATAACACGGGGGACCCAGAGCCACGCAGGGCCAAGCAGTTCCCTTACTGACCACAGAGCTAACTGGCGCTGTTTAGCCACACAGCTTCGGCCTATGGTCAAACAATGTTATCTTTCTGACCAAGATGGTGAAAACGTCGAATTGTGTTTTACAACGGTATCGGACGCTTCCACTGTGCCACCTACGCCTTCGACATTTGTTATTTCCCTCCCACCACTAGTTTGGGTTTCCAGTATTGTAATTCTGCTGTTAATGTTACCTGGAATAGTGAGCTAAATGTATTATACACTGGATCAATCAATGTGAAAATCGTCTGGCTTTAGAGAGCGGGCAACGTGATCAGGAACTTGTGATTTGACTAATGACTTACAGACAGCTGACCAGCCAGGAATTTGATTGCGTGCACGAAATCATCTGATGGCAGAAACACTCTTCACGCTGGGCCTTTCGTCGGCCAACGATCCACGTTGAAACACGACAAGAAGCACTCACCGAGGCGACGACTCAGCAACACGTCAAGGGGACTGGAGCGAAGCGGGTCAACGTTCCTCCAGGTCGTGAGCGAAAACCGCTAGGCGAGAGGGCACACGACGTAGCTAGCCAGGGAGGGAGCTAACTCACCGGACCGTCAGCCAGAGCCGCGTATTAGCCGTCCTGCGGTCGTCTTCACGATCTCCACTGGCCGACACGTCGCTCTGCTGCCGGAAGGCTCGCTGTCCGCGTTTAATCCACTTGGGTCAGAGGACATTTGTGTCGAGGGAAACTCTTGTTTTCCTGTCGATGTAGACGCTGAAACTAGAGAGGTGGGAACCAAAAAGTGCTACTGTTGGGGGTTAACAACTTTGCTGTAAGACACGGCCTGCGATTGGACGGCGGCCGCCACCAATCACCCGTGGGGTGAGACGTCTCGCTCCATGGGGGATGAGACGCCATGCGATTGGCTGGCAATATCATGACGAATTCACTCTGATCTTAGCTGTATTTTATTTTATTTGACCTTATTTCTGTTTACATTTGTTCTTTTCTGTTAAAGTTAGAATTTTTTCCCTACTTTATCACCTTAATTTTTTATACACTTATTACTTTTACTATTTATTTTTACCCAATCTTTAGCTTAACTTTATATCTCAAATGTGATCCGTCTTTATTATACTATCAAGTGTTATGCCTTTAGGTAAACTACTTCAATAAAGTTTATAACTCATTTATTTCCCCGGTTCGCCCTGACACAGATCACCTCACAATGTGCATAACAATCTTAAACAAACTCGGGTATCACACTTTGCCGTTCTGCCCAGGCTTTGGACCGCCAAATGGAATCCAGCTTTTCTGACGTTGTTCAGCCATCTCATCAGAAATGTTGCTATAAATACCCTTCTCGTCTCCTTCCTCTGGTTTCCCTGAAGTAGTGATTTGGGGCTCCTGCTCTTTTCAGAGGCTACAAGGGTAACTTCTTCAAAACATGATTAGTGCTTCTGCAAACATTTAGCACATCTTCTCAAGCATGGGATTTGTAAGAGACCGGCCAAATCTACGACACTGAGAAATAGAACGGGATTAAGTGCAGCAGAAAAAGGCATTACTGCATAGAGTACATTGGGTAACAATACATTTTAGCAGATGGAATTGTAAATTATTGAAGTAACAGTTCACCGCTCAGTTTCAGACGCTCCCATTTGTCCAGATTATCTACCTCGCATGAAGCAATAACCAGCTGCCAGTTGCTTCAGCAGTGAATTACACATGAACTGATGTGAACATCATAATTTAACACTGTGCAAGTTGAGTGTTTTTGTGGGTAGAGCCGAGGAAAATAAGATTTCATTTATTTATCCAGGGACACTGAGCATCTCCACTGGAGCAGTTGAGCAGGTTGAATTGTTCCTTGTTCTGGATGTTGTTGAGGGAAGGCACCGCATTACTCGTTCACTTTCCTCGCTCCAGTTTTCCCATCTGGTCCAGCGATTGCAATGAAAGACTTCCTGGTAACAAGCATGCTTCTCTAACTTTGCTAGGTAGACACAGACACACCGAGCACACCAATGAATGAATAACATTACCACACAATAATAACTACACAATACTGTAACAATATTGGGGTAATTTGTTTTGGGTCTTTATTCAATAAATAATTTCAGAGAAAAAAAGGAATTGCAAATGTGAATGTGTTTGATGAAATTAAAAAAGGCACTTAAAAACAAGGACAGGTATAACCTTGTTTTTTTTTCCTTTACAAAATAGGAAATTATATGAAGAGCTGAGATCATTCCCTTAACACTGATCTTAAGACTTTCAAGAAATGTGATCACCATTGTTAGATTTAAAAAAAGAAGTAAAAGTTTGATCTAGGCACCAGATAAGAACTGAGAAGAGGCAACCTGGGAATATTCAGTTCCTGCAAATACAAGGCATTTCAATACAAGCAGGCAGGTTTATGTGTATTTGGCATTGCTGTGAAGAATGAGGGACCTGAGTTGGCTTTTAAATTAAGCAATTAAAACCCGGAGTCAAACAGTAATGCTACTGTACACTGACGTCCTTTCATCTAGAAAGACAGCCCAAGAAAACATATTTTCTTGACAAAGATACATTTCACCTGATTGTTCGGATGGAATACCTCACTTAGAAAAACATACTATCGCCTTCAACCCTATTTTCTGTGATTACATATATGGCTTTACACAGAATCCAAGACTAACTGTACACAATTCACTGCTGCCTCACATGGCCAGCTAGCTACGTTTGAAGAATTTCATTTCAAAAAGAGATATCCACCATATGAAAAAGGGGACACCTGCTCAGACAAAATGATTGCTGACATCATAGCAAAGCACATTATAGGATACCACTAAAGTTTTGCACCACATGAAGACCTTTGCTTACAAAGTTGCAACATGTTTCACAACATAATAATCTGTGTTTTAGAATCATTGACTGAAGAATTTGCCCCCACATTGGCTACATAGTGATTTGGAATGGAATCTTAATTTCTTGTCCCGTTATCGACATCCAACTCAACCCTCAACAAAATACAAATGGCTCGATGGTTCTATGAAAGACAACTAGGCTTTTCGTTACCTTGCCAGTCCTGTGGCGGAAAAAGCACAAATCAGCCCACAACATTCTCTCAAGTTTCCGCAAAAAAACAACACAAAAAAAACGTTTATACAGACTGTACAATTTCCAAATAATGCATAGAGAAAAAACAAGTTTGTAAAAACATACTGAAATAGTGGAAAAATGCACTGCTATCATTTGGTGACTACAACAACAACAACACTTTAAAAAACCACCCCTCCCCCTCCATCTCCCCCTACCCCATATTATTTTGCATACAGTGTTGTCATGATGAAGGGAAAGATCCATCATTTTCCCTCGTACTTTGGATTGACGACGGTTGTCACGGCACTCTTGTAGATCGGATTCTCACCCTGAGAAATACAGAAGGAGAGAGAAAAATAAACAACGGTGAATAAAACAGCTGCAAACTGTAATGGAGTAATCGGGTTAAAAGCAACACATCACAGCACTTGTTAAAACATAATGTGGTTGAACTTTGTGTTGTCACAATACCAGACACCAATGCTAAACTCAATATGTAAAAAAATCAAAACTAGTTACCATGGCAAACAAGAAAAACCATCAAGCAATGAGTTACCACATTAACTTGGACAGCTTTGTAGCAACTTTTGCACAGGGGGTTTTGATGTTAGTAGGGTATTTGTCTTTGTCGGCTCTGTAGATGAAATTGTTCTATATTTCACTCCGGCACCAGTTGATCAACCAGTTTAGGTGAACTGGGATTCAGGTCAAGACGTTGCGGACCGTTTGATGCTGTTGTCATGTTTTCAGCTGTTTGACTCTGCAGTCCACTGTCAAGAGCCAGACAGCAACTCTGTCTATTCCAATCCTTCTTGTTTTAACTATTCTAATCCACACATACTATGGAGGTGGAGGTGAAGCTGAAATGGAATTTCAGCTTGCACAACACATTTGGTGAAAGTACTGAACGTTTATAAAGTTCAATACTGAATTCAATCTTTTGCAATGGTATCGAAGTAGTATTTACATTTTGGCTAATGTGACAACACTACTTGAACTGCATGGCTTCCATTTTATCTTGCATTTCAATTTAAAAGCATTTCAGTAGAGTAGGGTCAGCTAAATCAGTTATATTCAGTTCACACACAGTGAGAAAGCCGACCTCAGCTCCAGTGAGTAGTGGTTACCAACTACCAATGATGTAGTAGAGCAATAATACACGAGTGCGCTCTCCTTGAAGGTGTTATGGCTTTTATACAACACTTACCAACACTTGTGTACTGTCTGAAAAGGTTTAGACAAAGTAGTATACAAACATAAGAACAAAAAACACGAGAAAACAAGGCAGATCACTAACTGGAACAGCAACCAATACAGCATGGCTAGCTGCAAATTATCGGATTATTATTGGCATTGTTCGAATGAGTCTTCAACCAATCAGATTGGTTGGCTGAAACTACCTGTTGTATAATGGAAGCTAAACTCAGGTTGCCCTCCTTTATTCTGTGAAATAGATTTATTTCCATTGGTGATATAAATGATTATGATATCAATTCATGTGTTAATTGTGATCTAAGTTACATGAAAATAGGTAAAACCTTAAATAACAATCTGTACATATAATTATTTTGTTTGTTTATATTGATGGTTTTCCTTCTGGATACCACCAACTGGAGTTCATAGCTCATTACCATTTTCCTTAACCACCAAATCACTGCTAACCACTGTCCAGGAAAAAACAAACACTGTACTAACTCTAGCAATGATCTAAGTCGTGAAAATACGGCAATATAACGTAACACTGCCGCTTGCAGTTAAGCATGCTAATATCACCACAACATGCAGTCACCAAACCTTCCACTTCAATGCAGCCCTACACAAAGTATAACCCGATCGCTCCAAAATAATGTCAACTATACAACAAAGGTTTTCCTGACTAGTCATACAAGGTGTGAAGAATCTGCAGAAGCGCATGCAAGAACAGGAAGCCAAAACAGGCAATACAAACTTTGACCTATGGGGCGGTGCCTTTATTCCCATAGCTGGGATTCTGGAACTGGTTAATAGGGCTCTTGTAAATGGGGTTCCCTTGCTACGTTGGAGAATGACAAATGAAAGAGGAAAGACATAAGGGAAAACAGAGGAGAAAGAAAAGACTATGAAGAGAAGATTGGCAGGAAAAGGAAGAGGAAAGCACAGACACAAAAGTCTGAAGAAAAATGTTCAGTGCAAAGCAGGAAGGGTCAGGCAATTATGTACTATAGCAACTCATGATTATGGTGTTGCTCTGTTCATTATTTCTCCGTTTCTTTTTCTTCTCTCACTTTCCCTGACTATATGTTTATCTCTTGTCTATCCATCTCTGCCCCTCCCTCATATCCATACAATGACATGATCTCATAATGGCATCTGATTGAACATTTCAGCGCTGTGATCAGTGTTGATCAGTTAATGCCGATTACTTTTTTGTGTTAACTTAACACATCAGTTTTTCAATTCTTGTAAACCGTGATTAGTTACTTAAAAAAATTAGAATGTCATTACTTTCATTTTCCCTTCATTGTTTGATTTGTTAGAAAAGTACAAAAAAGTGAAAATCCTGCGACAACATTCTCCTTGTTGAAAAAGCAATCCAAGTCTGCTTGATAAAAATGAGACTGGCTTAGTTTTAAAAACAGAGCAATAGTCTTGCATTGCATTTGAAAACAATGACGGCAGCACAAGCCATTTTTCTACAGTACGTTTTTGAAGTAGGTAACGCAAAAGTACTCTTAACAAGTTACTTTTAATATAGAGTAACCAGTTACGTTTTTAGGTAACTAACAAAGTAAAGTAACTAATTACCTTTACAAGTAACTTTCCCCAACACTGGCTGTGATGAATCTGTGCTTACTCACATCAAGTCATTCTACTGCCAAACTGGAACGCTGTTGCTGTGCGACTACCAGACAACAGTGAGTTGCTACGGAGCTTTCCAACAGTGGTGACCCAGCACCCAACATCCCACCTCCTCCTCCTCTCTCTCTCTGCTTCATTGCCTTTTATGGTCGTGCAGTAGTGCCATGTGGACAGTGAGCGGCAGCACTGACAGCCACTCTCTCAGTAGATGGAGACTAAACGGAACAGCATGCAGGAGCAGAGGTTGATCCAGGACAGAGGGAAGGAGACAAAGCCACACTCTTCTCTGAATGTCATTCGGATCAGGGATCCTATACCAATTTAAATCTCTATTCAGTTTTCACAACTTTAGGACTTTTTCCCGCTAATCCTTTTACACTTTTGACTATAGGTTGTAATATCATCGACGATTCCTGGCAAACACACAAATGCTCTCAAGCAACCTGCAATGTGGTGCTCAAATCCTATACTTATTTAATGTTTTGTGCTTTTCCATACATTATAAGATCAGGAAAATCTCACAATTATTTCCCCAAACTTTTCCATACTTCCCATAATGTATATAAACCCAAGACTCCCTCAAATTAAAAAGGCTCATAGCAGCTGAGAAGTTTCCTAAACATGATTTTAAAACTGAAACTGCACATACGTCACATCTATTTGTTGCACTTTTTCCTTTGGACATATTTCTGTACACACCAAGTGAACACTCCCAATCTTAGAGCAGGTATCTGCTATGCAACGGCTGAAATAACCCAGGTGGCAGTCTGAAGGTTACCATCATTTTGTTCATTTGGCAGGGTAGCCAAAAGGTAGAGAAGCGGGCTTGTAGCCGGAAGGTTGCCAGTTCGAATCCCGAGAAAGCAGGAAAAAAAAGAAAAAAGAAAGAAAAACTCTGGCAAGATGTGAGTTGGAGTCAGATTCAGGTGTGTGTTCAATAATTTCACTATGTGTGCGGTGCTTTGTGCAAATGTCAAATGTAAAAAAATAATAATTAAGAATTCTGTTTCTCACAATAGGATAAACAGAATTTGAGTACAATATTCAACGGAACAGTACAGTTCACATTAAAATTGATGGGTGTAACGTTTTATTCTACACAGAACACGTTTACCCCAAAACTACTCAGTAATTAGTACTTCCTTGGTTTTTACTATTCATTCACTTTTAAATAGCAATTCACATCGGATTAAAACACTGTCTGTAGTAAAGGGTTTATAGATGCAGTTTCTCTTTACTCCTTTCTACTGTGACTGACCCAGCACAGCACCTCATCTTGATGTGCGCATCACTTTATGTTAATCCAAGTTACCATCACATGTTGATGTAGGTGCTCTGGTGTGAGTGACTCACCGTGTCCCACTTGGCGTTCATCTTCTCCTTCTCAAACTTGGCAAACTCTCTGCGGTCGTGGATGATCATGAGCAGCTTCCAGATCAGCAGCAGGGCGAGGCCGATCAGCACGATGCCCACCACCACGCCCGCCACGATGGGGATGATGTCAGGTCCCGTCGGGCACTCTGAAACACACAGTCAATATTGATACTACAAAAATGGTACAGTGTCCACAGGCATTGTTATTCAACACCCATCCCTACCCAACATCAATCATTGACGTTCGACTGATGAGGGTTTCTAAAGGCCAATGCACTACCAATATTTTTGGATTGAAGGTGCCAATAACCAAGATATTGTGCTGGTATTAAATGTCTGTTTTTATTTACTTGTTTATTTTACAAGTACTCCCTTCTAGCGTTTCCCCATACATTTTAACCTTAAAAGTGGGAAGAAACCTCTGAAAATGCATTTAGACCATGGGACACTTTTTACTGAAACACAAGAAAATAAATAAATAAATAATAGAAGGAATCCAATCAATATACTACATTACAATCAATTCAAGTTAAGGACTTCCCATTGAGAAACAGTGTAGTATTGACTAGCAAACTGATGTATCGGTCTAACCCTACCACTCACCCAGTGTCTCCACCACATAGACCTCCTTGGTGTCGTTCCTGATGGCGTAGGTGAAGTAGAACCAGCAGTCGTTGGCGTCGCGCTCCTTGCAGTGGGTCAGCGGGAAGCTCTGGTCGGTGGGCTGGGGCAGCTTGTCACGATCCTTGACCTTGATCATCTGGAAGTAGGTGCAGTCCCGCTCGCACGTGTCCTTCTTCTCACCAGCCTCGAACGCTCGGCAATGGACACAGTCCCTGTGGGGAGAGAAGTGGGGGGTTCACTCACGCGGTGAGCGCTTCCATCACCAAACTAGAGGGCACTTGGTAGAGCGCATACCTCCGCCATACAGAATAGTTCCATTTGTCCTACCGCATCTTCGCAAAAATGTAATCAATTGGTCCATGTCCCATAACCCATCTCTCCACCAAGTTTCATCCATAAGTTTTGGAGATATTTTGTGTACAGACAAACAAACATACGGGGGTAAAAATATAACCTCTCACAAACACCATTGGCGGAGGTACAAAAGGGATTTGCTCTCCAGTTGGACTAGCTATGGAGAGAAAAAACAGCTGAATAACACCATCTAATGTAGTGGTTCTCAACCATTTACAATTGAGGCCACATAGTTTGAACGTTTTCATTCCAACCAAACACTACAGCAGCTGATTTCATTGATTTGCACACTAGACTCTTTGGACTCTGGTACATGACTGAGAAACACTGATTTAATACAATGAATGTGAGAAACATTTAGCAAAATACATTCTGATATATTTCTGCAAAGTGACCACAAACTCTCAGGTACTCTCAGGATATTCCAGATATTCCATGACCTGTGGTAACCCTGGTATTTGGAGATAAATACCCCTTTTCTGCCTTGCTGTCAAAATGCCATTGCAATTAGACTCACTTGTGCTCAGGGCAGACTCCGGGGCAGGTGGGGCAGATCTCGCAGGTCGGGCCCTGGAACTTGGGGTTGGTGCATTTGCAGACGCCACACTCACAGGTACCGCGGCCATTGCAGATCTGTCCGTTCTTGGCCAGGCAGGTGGAAGTGTCGAGGGAGCAGTCGCAGGCACTACCCGTGTAGTTGGCATCGCAGATGCACACCCTGCATTCACAGCGCCCATGTCCTGGTAGAACAGAGGTGAAGAAACGGGTTAGCGCACAAGCTAGCATGGCAGCAAACTCAATGTTTCCTAAACCAGAAGTAGCTGTAAGAGTAATCAGCATGGTTGGAACACATCTATGATCGCATGGTTAAAAAAACATGTTGCATAAAATAGAAAATACCAAAAATAATTATTCATATAACAGCTTTAAAAAGGAGTAAAAAAGACACCAACAAGTTACAGCAAATGCAATGAAAGCAGGGTAAATATAAAAGGCAAGAAACATAGACAAACAATTATTAATCAATAAAAGATCATTATATAAAGGCAAGTCTAAAAACGAGTTAAACTTTTAACCAGCCTACACTACCAATGGAGGTTGTTCCAAAGTCTAGGAAATCAGATGGCATAGACCTTATCACCTCTGGCATAAAAATATGGTATAATACAAAGCTCCTGTGTTCTACCGCTTTTCTCTAAATAATATCTATGTCACCAATCCAAAGTGCGATTCTTGGTCAGTATTATCAAGCATAATTTCATAGAGACAAACAAGGGTATGATCATGAACATGAATGATTTCCCATCATTAACCCTTGGGGGTAATTCTGAAAACCTGAATTATCACCTGCTTGAAGATAAGACACATTACAAATACACTGTTACAATATCAAAATAAAACCAGGAACCCAGTTACAATCCTCACCTCCGCAGAGCTTGTTGTTGGAGCGGTCACAGTTGAAGTTGTCACACTCGCAGTACTTGCCGCTGTAGATCTCTGCGGGATTCTCCCTCTTCTTGCATTCGCAGGTGCCGCAGACACAGTCTCCATTGTTGCTGCAGATATCTGTACCGTTGTCTTTGCGGCAGTTGGCGTCCAGATCCTCCGTCCGCACCTCGTCCTTGCTGCACTCACAAAGACGCCCGATGCGCCCCTCGTTACACCTAAAAGAGCAAAAAGGAGTTTAAACGTTCAAGTAATAATCTGTGACATTTTCAAATAAACAAATGTCCATTTGCTGCTCTCCATCGCTGAAGGACATAACACAATAGTGATACAACCTATAGCCGGCTTTCACATTTGCAGTACGAAACTCCCTGTGTTGGGTACGTCTTTCGCAGGAAAAATTGTGTAGCGCACAGGAAGTAATACATTTTACATTTACAGCAGCAGTTTGTTTGGAATAAATAGAAGAACTGGGTGGTTAGCATGAGCAGCGATAGTCACCACGGCTGAACAGATTAAAGAAAAGAGCGGCACCTAAGGAAACTTAAACTAAAATCCAAGGAAAAGACATTACAGTACTGGACACATGGTTAGATTGACAAATGATCTCAGGGAAATGCAGAAACACTACAGCAGTGAGTGCTTAGCACCAAAGATGGAGACAAATTTGAAAAAGAAAAACTTTGCAGATTGTTGTATGAAGTGATAAATGAAAAAAGATTGTGGACTAAAAATAATCAAAGAAGATAAAGAGCACAAGTCCAATAATGTCTAATTCAACAAGAAAGTGGCAGTAGACTAAAGTTTAGGGGAAAAGCCTTGTGACCTGAATCCCATGACTGGTTGAGAATATCTGGATGGGGAAAGTGAACAACAAACACTCTCCCCTCCAACTACTATGAGCAACTTACAGTGGATGCACTGGGTGGCTACCAGGGGTGAATGAATGCCACTGTATGAATGACAAGCAGGGCGCTGATGAAAAGACTGTGCATGTTCCATTCCCTGAATGAAACTACAATTTTTTTAAATCTACAAACATAAATCTAAAGAGAAGACACTATCGCCTGATAGGATGATCATGCAGGTTGGTTCTTTCCAATTAGACTAATATTAGAGTTATTGGCTTGGATTTTAGGGTCATAGTAGTTCCGAGCCATGTGCCATTGAGGCCCAATAATCTGCAGCTTTTCATCCCAACCAATCACTACACCAGGTAATTTTAATGATTACAGTAGTTCCTCATTTCTGGTTGAAGGTGTACAAATCAGTGAAATCAGCTGGTGTCGCGTTTGGTTGGACTAAAAACCTGCACACTCTTCGGCCTCCATGGTACATGGATAGAAACCACCGGTGTAGTGAATCTCCATGGCTTAATATTTACTTGCAGGCTCCGCACTCGAAGGTCCCGTTGCCTTCGTGGCACTTCTCACTGTTAGGCTCGCCTCCTTTGGAGCATTCACAGTCGCAGATGAAGTTCAGCACTATCTCCACCTCCTCGGTGAAGCCCAGTGGCTTGATCTTAAGGGTCTCAGGCTTGCCATGTGACGGACACTTCTTGGACTCTACGGAAATCTCAAAGGACACCTGGGGAGCAGAGAGAGTTTAAAGGGTTATTAAACTCATGCCGTGAAGTTTGTCATGTTCTATGAGAACTGCATCTTGTATTGGTTGTTTCACCCTCACCCCTCTAGTGGACACTGAAGTCTTTGCCTCTGTTAGTTAGGTTTCCTTTTTCAGTTTGTAATGCGTGTTCAGTTTTCATGCATGTGGTCATATTTCAGCTATAGTTTCTCCTTTCACATCCTTGTCCAGTTGTGCCTTGGAAAACATCACTTGTAAGTACTTCATTTACAATAGTATCCAAATGTACTTTATGCATTTCATATGTTATTTGGTAAACCTTAGTTTTCCCTATGCAAAACTTTGTTTTATGCTAAGCTAATGCTAGCTTAAATTTTCCCCTGTTGGTTCAGGCTAGCTGCTAGCTCTAGAAACGAACTCGGGCACTGTTTCAATTAATATATCTGATCTGTGCAACATTATGTACATCAGCTACTTACAAATATGTGCAAGCTATTTACATTTTACATACAGCTATTTACATATCATTTAAAAGTGATACAGTACACACATCGCTGCTTTGTAACTTGCCTTTCATGTTATTTTATTATGTGGAAAAGTGATTATTATAGCATGGTGCTGCCCTTTTTCGTATAATTTCAGTTTTACATCTTTAGCTTTGAGAGAAAGCAGAGTAAAAATCCTTCAACTTTACACTGCCGCCAACCTTCTCTTGTTTGCCATCAGTCAATTTGTGTATCCCACACACATATTGTGGACAGAATAAAGTTCATACTTACTTTTTTTCCAGACATTACTTATTTTAAGGAGATGTTTTAATAGAATATTCTTTTCTTTTTTTTATCTCACCTGTACAGTACGTACATTTGTCTCTTCTTTCTGCGTTTGATCATTTTTACATAAATATATAAAATAAATAAAAGGTGGAGAGGGATCTTCTCTACCTCGTCTCCGATGGAGATGTTGGAGCACTTCCTCCCGTTCTCTCCTGTTCCCACTACACCGTTCTTACAGATGGACTTGTAGGTGATGGAGACTCCCTCTGGCAGCCTGCCGTTTTCCAGAATGACCTCAGATGACAGAGACTAGCCAACACAAAAGAGACAGAAATCCAATACTGACTATGCCTTCTGTCTTGGATTTACATGGATACATTGACATTGCATTCACTTTTTCATTTCCTTTGGTTATTTTTCTTCACAGGACATTTGACAAAATGATTTGTTGTGGTAGTTTTGTTTAGCCTACACGCTCTTTTTCAGCGATGCACTGCAAATGGATTGTTAACAATGTTGGTATTCCTCAAGGAAACAGAGGAGCATAGTTAGTGACAAGTGTGCAGCCTCTTGGTTTCAACAGGAAATGCTAAACATTCTAACAAGCCATGTCAAGCAAACTCTAGGACAAATGTACAAACGTTTTCCCCCACAATATGAATGCAAAAACATTTAAAGCTGAAAGAGCTGATGTCTCTTGGGGTTTTATTCAATTAAGATTCAAATAAGTTAGGCCCATTCAAAATCTCAAGGTAGACCTCAAACATAGGGAAACCAGACAACATGTCAAGCTAGTGCAGTTTGACTCACATTGTAAGCATCGATAATGAGCTTGATCACGTTGCTGGAGTTGGAGGAGAGCGTGCCTACGGCTGATTTAGGAATAAGATTCTTCAACTCCTGTGAAGAGACACAAACATCACTCAAGTTAATATAACAGACAAAGAACATTCAAGTAAATATCACAGACAAAGAACAAAAACCTCGGGCCACATTTATGAAAGTAGGGATTTCATTCCAAAATGCAACATATACATACATGTATATATTTCAAATGGTGGAAATTCTATTTTGAAATGTAACTCCGTATTAGTTTTTGTGTACAAAATATTTTTTAGAAACTACACGATGACATTAAGGACAAAGTCAAAGAACATTTTGATAAAAGGCTACTGGAATGTTAAAAGAACAATCTACAGAAAATCTCAAGTTTACCTTGTAAACAGGCTGGAACTCCTCAGTGACTGCAAAGATGGTCTGGATGTTGTGGTCGCTCAGTTTCTGGACCAAATGGGCGATGGAGGGGTAGTCCTATCAAATGATGCATCAACACAGGCACAATCAAACACTAATAATTGTACGTAAAGGCACAATTCAGGCTTCAAATTCAAAGCTGATGAGATATGACGGTTTGTAACAGAATGTAACTGATGTGCCTATGAGCAAGGCAGTGGCAATAGAAGTGAAAGGTTATAGAAGCAGGCTTGTGACTGGAAGGTCGCCAGTTTGAATCCCACACCAAGTCGATAAATTTGAGTGTGGAAAGAGCATGAGAAATGCTCTACCCTCCCTCAACAACTACCATCCTTTGAGCGAAGTGTAAAAAAAGTATAATAATTGAATCATTGACGGTGACACAGAAATATAGCATGCACGCTCAGTCAATTCTCCCTGGACAGATAAAGGATAATAAATCAATCAAAATACATACGTAGTAGTGGCTCATGGTGTACATGTTGTTCTCCAGGTGGCACTTTCCATCATTGGGCAAGACGATGCCACCCAGCTTGCCATCTCCAGCAAAGTGGAAGCCAGCATCGGTGGAGAACACCAGCAGACGGGTCACGTTCCTCCAACCTATCTGATCCTGAAAAGACAGAGACAGAGAGAGCCTTAGCTCACACTCTTGCCCAGATGCAGTGCAACAGCGTGCAATGAGCTGAGTTGGTTAACTTGTATTTTTCCAATTGTAGACATCTCATTTTGGAACCAAACTGTTCAGCACCGAGCAGTGCACCGGATCAAGAGTCCCACTTCAATGTTGCCAAGCCTCTATTTCCTTCCACTTATGTCGACTTTGGTAGAAAGACTAGAAAGACCCTAACCCTCACCTGGCCAAACTTTGTTAAGGTCCTGAAGGTACAACAGATTTCAAAGAGAGAAGAGTAGTGTCTGCAGATTTAGATCTGAGCATTTTTCACATTCACTGCTCAACTTTCCGTCTAAATAACCTTTGGTGCATAATTCGGTAAGTGTCGGCTCCTTCACACAGTAAGAAGTACATACTCCTTACATTTGCAAGCCTTGCTGATTCTCACCTCACAGACAGCCACCTGCATGATGGCGTCGAAACCCCCCTCCGGAGAGTCCAGGTTGCCTGAGATCTGCTGCTGACTGACCAGCCGATTGAACTCGTCCCCCTTGTTGGTCAGCTTCAAGACATTCTTGTAGCTGAACGGGCTGGTACAGTTCTGGTTTCCTGTGCAGGGGTTGATGAGCCTCGCGGGTGTGGTGCTGATGTAAGGCATGACGGTCTTCTCCACAAAGGAGCCAAACCCTATAGAGGAGCACAAGGAATTGGGTTTCAGTAGGAATTGTGGCAAAAATGTTAGGTAACACATTTACCTTACAGGGAAATGTAGCCTCTCCTACCGATTCTGAAGTCTGAGGTGATCTCCTGCATTTCCCTCATGAGGTCTGTGCCCAGGTTCTTGACATTCTCCAGATCGTCCTTCATGGAGAAGGAGAGGTCCATCAGGTAATACAAGTCGATGGGGTAGTCCTCAGCCCGCTTGAACTTCAGCGCGAAGGTCTGGGGCTCACCTGGTAGACAAAGATGCCAGTTTTGAATGCCACGTGACCACAGCCAATGCAGCACATTTCAACTTGCACATGCCTTTCCATTCATTACTATTGCTATCATTACTCAACCTACTATCCTTCAAAAACTACCATAATTAATTGTCAAATCAATCATTTTGAAGGAGTAAGTGTCATTTTTTTGTATGGCGGATAACTAACTTTGGAACAAACTTTTCAAACATTTTTCCTTCGGTCTGTATTTGAAAACGTATTTATATTTATTTTCCGTAAAGCATCTCAGCATTACATGCCTATTAGCGGTGTAAGACTGACTGTGTTAACCTCATCTTTACCAATGGAAATTTCACACAGGACTTTTGCTCTATAGCTGGCGGACGCATCCTGACCAGTCGCCTTCTGTATTCCATATGGGTGCTAAGCCAATCGAATGCTAGCTAATCAACACCCATTAAATCCTTAATTTTAAACATTACCTGTGATTGCGATTGCCTGAAGAACTACAATACTTCGGCTTCTCTTCCCATTTAACAGGTTCGACCAGGGCAAAGCGCTACAGCGAGAAGAAAGGTTTGGCTACAGGACGAGTGTTTACCAGATCTGAGTGTCAGGGTGAGTTTCTGGGGCTGGATCTGGGTGATCTGCTCAGGCTTGAGTTTCTCGGCCACGTCTTTCTTGCGGTTGGTAACGGGCTTGTTCTTGTTGATTCTTGTGTGTCCGCGGGGGTTCTCAATTTTGGTCACAGAGCATTTCCTATTCTTCAGGGACTCGAGATCATCACAGCGTGCCGACTTCGACTCGCCCTGATTGAGGAAGTTCTGTGGATAATGAGAGGATGTTGTAAGGATTCTTTTTGTAGGAATTTTCAAGCACTACAATCGCCATATCACAGGAAGACTCCTCGAGCCTGTGCCTTGTTCAGAGATACTTTGATGGGGATGGAGACCTTGACGACAGCATGGATTGAACCTGTGACATACTGGTTATAAGATGGTCTGCTAACCATCAGACCACCCTGCCACTTCATACATTAAACAGGTCTTTTAAACCAACGAAGCAAAAGTCATTGGTCAACACATCATAGCAGTGTTGTGGTTTGACCAAAAAGGACATTTTCACCTTGGACGATGTCAACCACTAATACGGAATCAGAATTGCCAAGTACAAAAAAAAGATACAGGAATTTCCGTTGGTAACATATAGGTGCATACATATGGACAGTTCCTGTAAATGTACAGGAATTTGTCTTGGTGGGATTGACATGCAGAGACAACTTGCGTAGTAACACAGTACATACTGACACGCATGGTTCAGGAACAACAGGACTTTTCATGCAGTAAAAAGGGACTGTGCAAGACATACTATGGACAATAGACTTCACCAATCACGCTACATACACATTCAAGGTTCTAGATGCTGAAATCAAATAATTATTGTAACCTTATAGAAACTTGTCACTAACCTTTGCCAAACCTGTCCCCTCTAGTTTTTCTGGGGACACAAACTGATCTTGATGCCAAAATCAGCAATTTCTGTTATTTCAACTAATAAACTCACCATTATCCAAGGTATGAATGTTGCAGATACAATTTCCATGATCTTTGACATGATAAAGCAGCAGGAATCTATGATGAAGTTAGAGAACACTTAGAAAAATGTGGATTCAATCCAGTTCACGTCAATGGTTTTAAACTGTCTGGTACATAGGCCATTATTCTTAGACAGCAGGAGCAAAGCAGAAACAGATGACTGGGAGGTCTGGCTAACAGCAGATTGGATGCACATGATATCCCACAAGGTACAATGGTAGAGCTTGAGACAATGAGCAAAGTCAAAACAGAAATAGTGCTCTGGCACTAATTCTTCAAAACAACATTAGCTGAAGAAGCATTTTTCTCCCGTGCTTCAATCCTTACATATTAGATAAAGATTTATTTGAAAGTAAAAAATACCATACAAATACAAGACCATGTATTGTCCTGGGGGAAATTCAGTTTGCAGGGACTGTACAGAAAATTGTGCTCATCATACACAACAGTAGACAACATACAATGCATTCACTAGATACCAAGCTTCACAGTTAAATCAGTTTGGTCAGTCTAAATAGGCCAAGTCAGAAAAGGAGGTGCACAACTCACTCAGCAGTGGGCAGCATACACAACCATATTCATGGTACATTGTTCACACAAGTACAAGCAAAACCAGCAGTACTTTTAAAAAACATTTGCAGACATTTAAACTGGTAAAATGACTACCAAACTATGACCACTAGTTAAAAAACTAGTTAAAAAGTAATGTGATTTCACAAGCTTTTCTCCTGCAGTCTGACAGAGTACAGGCAAGATTTAACAGGAATGCTGCTCTGTCTTGACACATACCAAATCGACAAAAACAACCGACCATGTAATACTATTCTTAGTCATCTACTGATTGACTTAATTCACACCCATCAGTTTCAGAGGAAGTATAGTAACCTCATATTCATGCTCCTGTACAACTTGTACAGTATTGTGCTGTGCTACTAAAACACAAGGAACTGCGATACTGATGTTTAGCATCAGTGGAGCAGGTTGGGATTAAGTGCCTTACTCAAGGGCATCTTAATGTTAGTCATTGAGGGTGGAGACAGAGTGTCTTTTGTTTCCACCACCCAGATTTTCTCCAGCTGGAACTTGAACCTATGATGCTCTGTTCACAAGCTCGACTCTCCAACACTTAAAAAACCACCATCCTGCACAAGAACTATAACTAAAATGGAAAAGGTGTATACACTGTATATATGCGTGTATGCATACGTGTATATACAGTATACATAGCGTATGCATGTGTGTATGGACATGTATGAATGCATGTTGTGCGTGTGTATATATGAGGAAATGAATATATGAGGAGGGGGGGAGAGACATGTACTGTGTGTATTTGTTTCCTTTTTTACCCTGCCCCCCCTTTTCAAAATGATTAATGTATAAATAATTGTATATTGATAATTGTATAAAAATAAAAATATAGCATTATATATTTTGATTGTATTTATTTATTTACCGGTACTTATTTTGAATGCACCCCATTATATTCCCCCCTCGTTTGGTGGCAGCTTAAGCGACTGAACTTACTTCGTCTGTGCACCATCCACACGTCTCTGCGACTTGGATGCATTCGCCACATGACTGTGCATTTGCCTTGATGCATTCGCTTCCCTCTGAAA